>JAODLJ010000013.1:6269614-6282078 GCA_027576115.1 Cathorops melanopus
GATCTCTTCTCTGATTGGTCAAGGAAAGTATTTCAAAAGTTTATTTAAGGTGGTAAAGCTGGAACTAGCCGTGGTTGTAGTGGAATTATATGATTATCCTTTCGTACTATTATGGTTTCTTTGGTCTGGTAGGTCTGGGTAGGGTTTTATCTCGACTCAGGTTGGCAGCGGCAACTCTGGATTGGGTTATATTCTTCTCAGGTTTGCAACAGTGAGTATGGACTGGGTTATAGTTCCGTTCAGGTTGGTGCGGATAGGTTAGCTCTACTCAGGTTGGTACTGGTGGGTCTGGATAAGACATTGGCCTCGAACAGATTCAGGTGGAACTGAACAACATTCTTGTTAAGTTGGTCTGAAGCTCTGGATAAGGTCTGAGTCGCATTTGGCCCATTGTTTTAAGTGGGTCTGGATAGAGTTTAACTCTTCTCATTTTGGTTCAGGTGGATCTGGACAGGGTCAAGTAAGTGTACAAATCAGCTTCTGTTATAGTACATTCTTCTTGCCTCAAACCCTGTTTTGATGTACATGTGAATTCATGGCCATTTGGATTAAAATATGGGAAACACTTGTCTTTTCACCATCATCTGTTAAAAACCTCATGAAATGTTTCAATCAGCAGAGCAGAGAGGTTTACTTCGCCCCAGGTGTTCTGTAGTGTAGACCAGTGCCAAGGAGGAAGGCTGGCCTTGGCTAACATGGATACAATCAAGAATATCTGGAGCTTTTGCAGTTAGAGCCACATGTGTTACAAAGGAAGGAGTGAGCCAAAATCTGAAACAACAGACCAGCAGACTGGAACAAGGATCCAGACATCCTAACGATCTCCAAGGTTTAACTATTGAACATGTGGAAATTGTGTGGAGGGGATGAAAACAAAGTTTTCCCTTTATCCCTCACCCCTTCTTCTTTTCTGATAGAGAAGGGCAAAGAAAGAAAAATCGGAATGCTCAAAAACGCTTGTCGTTGATTTTCACCATGACAGAAATCTTTTACGTTTTAAAAAGCAATGCTACCGGTAAGTTCATGAAATATGCCATTTTTGTATCACATTATTTATATTTATGAAGGATAAAGAGTCAAACAGGCTCAACATGGTCTCAACTAAAGGCCTTCTGAGAAGCCCAGGCAGATACTGCAAGTTTGTTGTGTGTCCATTTAAAGTGACGTTAATTAAGCCTTTGTGTTGTAATTTGACTAACAGCTTGTCAGCGTCTGAGTTCTATCCTGTTACAGGAAACTGGGATTTCCTGTACGAGCCAATGTACCTCCCCGAATACTCGCTCCCGACATTTGTTCTCATCTTTCTCCAACTCCATCCATTGCTCCCTCGTTTTCTCCACTTCTCAAAGTTAACTGAAGTTCCGTATGCCCTCTGCATCCCATCATGTCGTGTCTTAATTGCTCTGGTGGCCCCGTTCAGAAAGAACTATAAAACCTCTCAACATTTTAAGTGGAGATCAGACAGACGGAAGCCTTTATCATTCTCCTTCTCCATTCACAGCACTTAAAGAGTTTGAATTGATTAACAGATTGAGGAGGTTTTGACCCAGGTAGCTGATGGGAAATCCAGATCCAGAGAAAGGGATGAAAAGACACGTTCTTTTGGAGATGATTAAATGAATAGTTTCGTGAAAAAAAAAAATTTACCTGATCTTCCTTTCACCCCCAATTGTATTCAGTCCATCCAGGGCATGTTTGCTTGGTCCTTTAGATTTGTGCTAGAGTTCCAAGGCTTATGTCACTTCCTACGAAGTGAAGCATAAAACCACCAGTTTAGCATCGTGCAAAATGCATGCCTAAAACATCACTTGCTCACCTCAAATCATTTTCAGTTGTTTACTGATGTTTACTTGCCGATGTGGTTTCAGACATTTGGCTGTACGTTGTGCATTTCGTTTTTACTGCAGACACAGAGTTCCAAAGCAACAGAATCTCAGGTGTTCATGCTATTGGTAATTAAACAGACAGTTTCAATCCCATGAGTGCCAGAGAGTGCTTGCTGGTGCCTCGAACAAGACCCTTAATCCTCGATACTCAGCCATAGGCTTGGATAGGATTCTGCCACACTTTGTAAGTCACATTGTATAAAATGAATACACGTATAACATTGAAACGACACAGTTTCTCTCAAGTTGTAAAGAGTCAATTCCAGTGTCACTTCTTTATTTTGTATGAAAACATATTTGACAGCATGTTGAGTGGTGTTCTTTGAATCCTGTCGTGCACGGAGCCAGTCGTCTGGGCCTCCATTGTTTTTCACTTTTAAATAGACCCATCACAGTCCGTCTGCACAGTTTTTCTCCTCTGGCTTGCGATAGTATCACATGTGTAGCGCTTGTGCTTCGTGCAGGTATCAAGGGATCTATTAGCTGAATTTATGGAGGAATGCAACACCAGTCCAAGTTCAAAGAGCAGGGCAGTTCCTCTGAGATCATACACCATTTGACTGCTACCGAGCTCTGGTTCTGCTTTTTACACTCCATCTTCAACATGATCTTTGTCTCTCTCTTTGTCTAATTCCCCACATTTTTCTAATAGTTTCTTGTTTATTTGGTTTTCAGATTCAAATAATGGTCATCAAGAGAAGATGTGGTTTAGGACATTGTCACACACACAAAAAATTGAACGCCATTACTTTGTACTATTTTAGCCTTTTCAGGAGCAAAATTTGTGGTTAATGTAAGAGACTACATAAATCAACAAACTCAGATTAAGCCTCAATGCCGTTCTTTGGAACTGGAGAATAACACCACATAAATACTTTAAAATGAAATAATGACCACCAAGGCATCTTGTTAAAGTGAAATCTGTGCGTTCATACAATTGAGGCATTTGTTAGTATTGCTACATTACCTCTGACTCTGTTTCTTGCTGTCTTGTTGCTAGTGCCAAGTTCTTGGCAATTTAATGACAGTAATTGATTTTGACCCTATCTCTTGGATTAATGATTTGCTTCAGGTTCTGACCATGATTATTGTATGGCTCCCTGCTGTTCAAATAATAAAGTGTTAAGCTAGTGAAACTTGAACACTTTCTCACCAGTTTTTATTGTTCGAAACATTGTTAGAACCTCCACCAACTTGGTTGTTACCTCTGCTAGCTTTGCTGGAGAAGGTTATGTTTTTGCCTCCGTTTGTTCGTTTGACTTTTCCCAACGCAACTCAAAAAGTAGTGATTAGATTTTTATGAAATTTGGAGGAAAGGTGGGCCGTTGGCCAAAGAACAATTGACTCAATTTCAATGCGAATCCGGTTACATACAGTATACGGATCCAGGATTTTTTTTTTTTGCCTGTTCCCAACGTAACTCAAAAAGTAGTGATCGGATTTTGATGAAATTTTGAGTAAAAATGAGCCATGGGCCAAGGAACAATTGATTAGATGTTGATGCAAATCCAGATATGTGACTTGGTATAGGTACGGTATGCACTCTACTGAGTGCCCTTCAAATTTCTTGTGTTCTTTAGTGCAATAAGTGTGTCGAATTCTGAATCGGAAGTCATTTGATCTTATGCTCATCCATTCAACATGATTGAAACCCAACACTTGAGCTAAGAAATGAAATACTTAGCACTCTCGCTAATTGATATCAATACATTCTGAAAGTTGGACAAGAGACATAGGAAACCTAGAGGTCAACACACCCACCAGAAAGACCTTGCTGATAAAAATCATCTGTAACTTTCACAAAATTGGCTTTGTTACATACGTCAAAAGTTGAATTTGAGAGAATTTTGCGACCGAGCTAGCTAATATCAGCTCACAGGACAGAATTTGTGAAATGAGTTTTTAACAGTCTTCATTGCTAAAACTAGTCAATGAACTAAAATAATTTAACTTGATAGAATTTTTGAAGGGAATTTTTAAAGTTATTCTCATAAATGTTCAAAATCTTAGCTGCTATGCACTTGGCAGTTAGCAAAGCAATCTAATGTAATACTGTGAATAAATCTCAGTATAAAGTTAAGTTGATGAATGTTAATCTCCACTGCTAACAATATCCAGTGAGCTAAAAGTTAATTTATACATATTTAGCTACCTTCAAGCTAATTGCTACATATTTCTGAAAGGATTATTCATATCAACATTTATACGTATAAATGTTGGCAATCTTTACTGCTCTAGAGTTGAAATAATTTGTATGACAGTATTTATGAGAGGGTTTGGGTTTTTTACATATACAGTATATTAACAAACGACAGTCTGCTAACACTAGGCAAATACCTGAAATAATCTAAGATGATTTGTGAGAGGATTTTTAAGTTATAGTCAGAAATATTAACCATAAATCTTCATTAACACTCACTAGATAGCTAAAATAAATTAACTTGGCAAGATTTCTGAGAAAAGTTTTGACTTTTGTTCATGAACATCGCCATGAACATCTTCACTGCTAACTCTAGTCTGCTAGCTAAAATATTCAAAGTTGGCTGGCATTTCTGAGGTAATTTTTGACTCTATTTATGAACGTAAACAGTTTTTACATGCGCAGGTTGCATAGCTCTGCCAACAAACCCTTGTCTGTGTTTATCGACTGTATGTCAACATGTGCTCCGTATTGCATATTTCCAGCCTCGTGCTTGCTAGCACGTTAAATAGTTTGGATAGTGAGACAAGTGAGACATGCTTTAGCAGGTGATTCAAACAGTTCAGGATGCACCTGTTCAAACATACCAGTGTAGATGAGTGTTTTCCAGGAGAGTAAGATTCATTGATGGCAGACCTGGGCGAAATTGTGAAAGTCTGTGAAAAATATTATCACATAGCTGCTTCACGAGTCAGCAGTAGATGTCCACATGCTAGTCTTTATGGTTGTACTGTGATACAGTCTCAAAGTGTTAGATCATGAACACTTTGGTGGATAAACCAAGTTACCCAAGTCTCGGAGGATGTCTAAATACTGTACGTTTAGAGAATGATGTCAAATGATACAATTTTTCATTGAATTCAATGTTGTTCTTGTTTTTTTTTTTTCTTTTTCTCGATATTCATGCGTATTTAGTTTCAGACCACACAGACTGTTTCAAGGCAATATTTGAGAAGGTCAGGTCAAATGTTCAGGACTAGTTTGTAAAGTGCTCTTGTTCCTCCTTTTCAAAATATTTGACAGAACCACAGCTGATGGAAATACAGCGTTCTTTTGCTGACTTTTTCGAAATTCATTTGACATTTATGAAATATTAAGATGTGTGTTCAACCACGTGTACCTTGCAGAAATTTTGAAGAGTACGTCAACAAAAAGGACATGATGCCTGCTTTTAATGTTTTAATATTTTACTGCTTCAATATTGCTGATTTTATTTCATCATTAATCAAACCACACCAAATATTCCAACACGCTGTTACTGTTTTCAGTGCATCATAGAACACTATAAGTATGATGTCACATTAACAGTATTAGAAATTTTCTGATCATTGCCAATTTTCTACAAATTACTCTCTTAATTCTGTTGCAGGGTCCAAATGCCCTGGTGACTTACACCATCATTAGTGGAGCAGACGACAGCTTCCGTGTCGATCCCGAATCAGGTGACCTGATTGCCACAAAGCGACTGGACAGAGAACGACGGTCAAAATATTCTCTGCTTGTCCGAGCAGATGACGGACAGCAGTCCTCAGACATGCGTGTCAATATCACCGTCAGTGATATTAACGATCACACGCCAAAGTTCTCTCGCTCGGTGTACTCTTTCGATATCCCAGAGGATATGGCTCCAGGTAAATCCATTTAATACTTATTAATCTGTGTATCGGAATGCAGTAATAATAATTATAACACCACATGCAGGTTTTGTACGTTTGTACCTTTACTTTTGGCTGAGTTTTTTTTTTTTTTTCATGGACATTGATAGAAGATCAGGTTCCAGTCTTATTGCTCATTTTATTACCAAATGACTCAACATAATGATGAAGTGATGAGTTTCTAGGTCACTGATAAAAGATGTCTATGAGTCAAAGGTGAAACACACTTTACTAGACACCACACACACGTTTTCACACACATAATGATAGGGCCATAAGAACATTTCCCTCAAAACATAGGTCAGATACAACAGAGACATAATGAGTATGAGATCTGTTGGGAGTAGATTAGACAACACTGATTTAGAGTAACTCAATCTAGGACCTAGGGCATGGGTTGCGTGTACTAAAACAGGATCAAGCCTCTAAACCATCTAGGAGTGGTCATGCCAGACTAAATACAACAAGCGGGTGACTCTCAGCATTTATCCTGCAGAAAATCAAACCCACACTGCCTGTTCATCGTCAAAGCCTCTGCTAGGGTTTTATACGGAATGAACACGACGTCTGCGTTACCCAAAACCGCAAAAAAAAAAAAATTCAAACTGCACAACAATAATAAACTCCACTGGGAACAGGGAAAAGTACAAGTCAGCATTCATTGTGTGTTTTGTAAAATGTGGTTCAGCTTTGCTTTGATCCATGCCATGTTGTGCTGCCTCTTGTTTCTCACTCTCTCTGCATTTTCTCTTCTCAGGCTCCATTGTGGCGGCCATTCTGGCGAGTGACTCGGATTCCGGGTCGAATGGTGAAGTGACCTACTCTCTCGAGGAAGACGATGATGATTCCACCTTCCTAGTCAACCCTGTCACCGGAGTGTTTAACGTAACGAGGCTGCTGGATTATGAAATGCAGCAGTATTACATCATCACTGTGAAGGCAGAGGATGGTGGAGGCCAAGCCAGCCTTGTTCGGGTGTATTTTAACATCCTGGACATAAATGATAACAAGCCAACCTTCAACGCGTCTGTTTACAGCACGTCTGTCTTGGAGGACCTGAGTCTCGGATCGCCTGTTCTTACCGTAGCAGCAAGCGACGCTGACGATGGTAAGATATGCAAGAATACTCTGGGAAAGAAGGCATGGCCCATGTGGTAGTTAGTCGCCGTGACAGAGTGGACTAACTGATTCGGTCAGTTAGACTCTGTCCACTGACTCTGTCAGTACCAGGGAAGAGGGCACCAACTCAGTTTCTGTCAGCGACAGGGAAGAGGGCATGGTCTCTGCACTTCTTAGTTCAAATGAAGCAGATGTGACCCCTGTTTCTGTCAGTACCAGGGAAGAAGGTGTGGCCTGTGTTTTCATTTGTACCAAGGAAGAGGACATGGGTTCTGGGGTTGTTAGCCTGATTGAAGCAAGGGTGACCTGTTTCTGCCATGACCAGGAAAGAAGGCATGGTCTCTGCATTTCTTAGTCCCAGTGAAGCAGATGTGACTTCTGTTTCTTTTTGTACCAGGGAAGAGGGCATGGCCTCTGCACTTGTTAGTCCCAGGGAAGGAGGTGTGGCCTCTGTTTTCATTTGTACCAAGGAAGAAGACATGGGTTCTGGGGTTGTTGGTCCGATTGAAGCAAGGGTGGCCTCTGTTTCTGCCATTACCAGGGAAGAGGGAACGATCTCTGCACTTCTGAGTCCCAGTGAAGCAGATCTGACCTCTCTTTCTGTGAGAACCAGGGAAGAGGGTGTGGCCTCTGAGCTTGTTAGTCCTCATGAAGCAAGTGTGGCCTTGGTCTCTGTCAGTTCCAGAACAGAAAAGCTTTCACTTTCCAGGAAAGAGGGAATGGCCCCATTCACTTGTTACTCCCAGTAAGGAAAGTGTGGTTTGTCCCTTTTCATCAATCGCAAGGAAGAACATGTGGCTTCATCACTTATTTTTCTGAGTGAAGTAGGTGTGGCTTCTATCAATGCCAGGGAAGAGCGCATGATCTCCGTGCTTGTTAGTCCTAGTGAAGCAGGTATGGCTCTGGACCAGGGAAGAGGGCATGGCTTCTGTTCTTGTTATTCCTGCAAAAGAAGATCTTGCTTGTCGTTTCAAGTCGAAGAGGTGTGATGCGTGTGTCTGTCAGTTTCAGTCAAGGGGATGTGGCCGCTATCCCTGTTACTTTGCCCTTGTGTGCATGTAGAAAATGATTAAATTGGATTAGATTACGAGCGGTTAAATGAACAGCCATTTTGAAACAAACACAAATCTGAGTCAGCAGGATCTCTCAAACCTTCACTTGCTAAAATTTATTGAGGACTCGTGGATGGATTTGTAAAGGGAAAGACTTTATATGTTCCATTTTTATGTCATCTCCCAGCCTCAGATACCTTGGAGTATGTTGATCTTTGTCGGATTTCCATTTGTGCTGAAAAATGTGGCTTTTGTAATGTTTGCTTCCACGTGGCTCCAGCGAGACTATAGTATTACGCCCCAACTTCGATGCTGGATATTACGCATACATACTCGGCAAACAGGGCAGTGTTATTCGATGCCAGAGAGCTGAAAGATGGAGCAGATCTGGCTTCGTTAAGTGCTCTAGCCTTAGCACATAACCCTGCGTGCATTTTTTAAGCAGCGTAGCATTACATCTCCACACACATTAGGTTGGGGCTACTCTTTTTTTAGTTCATTAGAAATGCTTTGTCCTATTGACCTTAGTCATCTGTTTGGATGGTTATATTTTTTGGACCAGTTATGCCCTATCTAGCTTAACTTCATCTTGGTATAAATAATCCTGATGGAAATGGAGTTCCAAAAGACCTTCCCATGCATGGGCAGGATGGCATTTTGATGCTTTTTCAGCCCCGACAGCAATCAGAAGGAATTGGGTCAAATTTCTCGATAGTACTAATTTTTTCATTCCGATTGCTTGCATTTTTATTGATTTAGCTTTTAATATCCTCACCTGACACACTTGTTAAACTACAGTGAACACAGAACCTTATCTGTGCTGAAAAAAAATTATCTACGTAAAACGCTACATTTGATTTGAAATAGGGACATTTTAAGCCCTCAAGTAGCTTCAAGGACAAAATACATAAAAGGGCCACTTTTTGGAATTCAAAATGGCCAAAAATATACATAGACTTCTGAGAGTTAAACCAGTAAAGAAATAATCACTCCAAAAATGTCTCGATCTTGACTTTACAGTTGGGTAATCTGGGCCCAGATCACCATCTCTGTAATATTAATACTTTTTTTCTTCATTTTTAAAATTTTTTTTAGGGTCAACATGAACAGATTTAATTTGCATAGAACTGTATGAAACTAGGACCATGGCTCGGCTTGCACGGCAGCGTTAGCATAGCGCCAAGCTGCCTTTCTCAGACTGCGCGCTAAATTGGTTTCTAATGTGGTTATGGTGACCTACATTCCTCTTTCCACCCTCTCTCTTTCTGTCTTTTTTCTGTCTCTCTATCCATCTTTCTGAGATCCTCATCCGCCTGCTGTTCATCCTCTGAGACCATATCGCTCCCAGAACGGCTTTCCTAGCACTATCTAAGCCATGACCTCTCTGTCCATGGCAGCTGATGAAGAGATTATTTGTTTTTGTAAACAACGAGGAATTGTGGGAAGGTGCCGAGGTGTTTCGCATGAGTAGTCCGGCATGTAGCATTAAACGATGCTCAATTTGAGCCTGTTTGCACTGAGTAAATTGCTCAACACAGCTCACACGGCATCTGATACTGAGTGTGGCACTAATTACCTTGAGCAAATGCACATTTTAGACACCATAACACGCCACAGGCTTTTAGCACACATTATGCGCAATTCCAGTTTTCTTTTCTTTTCTTTCTTTCTTTTTTTTGCTGATGACTGGATGATGACCTTGTTGACTGTAGAAACAAGAGGGAATTGTGGGAAGGCACTGATGCATAAGAGCTGCTCAATTTGACTTCATCTTGAGCATTCTACAATCTGAATGTAGAACATTCATGACTGACATATTTAGTACGCTTTTTTGGAAAAAAAAATTACAATGCATCCACATTTAAACACACTGATTCTATGAAAAATGTTTCTATGATAACCTTATAATACTTACTACAGCAGCGTGAGCTGTGTCAGCTGTCTTGGGAGTTGTAAATTCTCCCATTGTCAAGTAAATCTAGGCTACCTCTTTGAAATGCACTTAATTCTCGAGCTTGCACTGTTATTTATGATTTGCCCGCATTCTTGAGCTAAAAACTCAGATAATTCACAGAGAGGATGTGTATGTATCAGTACCAGATGTTGCAGTAACAATATGTGGAAAAGCATCAATCAAATAAGAATATCAGCGTTTAAGGGTGTTTTTGTTATGCACGGGATGCGGTGTCAACATTTTGGGTAATTTTAGACTTCACGTTTCTTATAAGTGGTTCATCCAAAATGGAGAAATAATACAGATCTAAAAATATTGGATACAATGTTGGATATAAGCCCATGGTTAAAACCCCTGTAATGTAGTTTCATTAATTCTCTGATCTTTCATAACAACATCGTTTAAAATCATAAAAAAGTCATCAAGTCACGAGCAACGGTGGCACAGTGGTTAAGGTTCTGCGCTTGTGATGGTGAATTCAAATCTCAGGGCTGCCAGAAAGCCTGATATTGGGTTCTAAAGGAAGACCATGAGCTTCCCAGCTCTATATGTTTGGATATATTGTGTTTTGTTTTGTTTTTCTTGGAGAAGAAGCCTGCATGATGATTTGGGGCAGTGATAAGATTCTGTGCTCGTGAACAGAAGACTCCAGAGAACTACTTTTGGCCTGACGACTAAAACAACTCATTGGTGTCCTTGGATTATCCTGTATACGGTCTCATTTGTAAACCTCCCCCCCATTGAGACGCCACTTAAATCACACAGAACCCATACGGACATATCCAATTCACACAGAACACATACATTCAATTCCTGGAGGACATGTAAAGGGTCTCATCCAAATTGGAAGAAAAAAAAAACAACCCAACAACTAGAAATTCTATCTAGATCCACCAGAACTACACCGAAGTCTGACAGAATCCCCCACAAAACTCATCCAAACCATGTAGAACACTGACGAAAACCCATCCAAATGTCACAGAACCTTAGAAAACCCAGCTTGATCCACAAAACCAATAAAGAACCTGACCAAATCTCACACAACTATGAGAGAACCCACCTAAATTACAAATTCAAATTGAGGAGAACTCTGAGAGAACCCATGTAAATCTCAGAGAACCCAACCAACTCTCAGAACCTGATCAAAACAATCCAAATCACACCAATGATTTTTGGTCAGTTTTGTCACGCCAAAAGCACCTGCCAAATAAGTACACACAAATAATTGAAAACTCATTCCGTATTTCTGATTGAAATTGCAATAATGATCTGCTTTTTAAATCATATTTAACCCTTTTACCACTGTATAGCTTTTTCCAGAAGGGGTTTCCCGACTACAACCGGAATAGCGGTCTGCAGTGGTGAAAGGGTTAATAAATAAAGAATTCACAGAGTCCGTTCTTTTCCCGTGTGTATGTTCAGAGCAATTACTAAAATAGGTCTTGTTTTCTGGCGCTCATTTTATAAAATTTATAAAACAACCCAATATTTATAAGCCCATCCAATGACATGCATATCCAGTCATTGAGTTTCCATTTGGATCATTTGAACAGGCTCAGTTGGAAGGTTCCTGTTGTGTTATTTTCCTGTGCCCTGAACTCACTTGTGTATATAATCCAAATTGTTTGTGTAGTTAATAGAAGGTTCTGTCATTCTTTTCAGGTATGAATGCCCAACTAGCCTACAGCATTGCATCAGGAGATCCTCAAGCCCAATTCACAATCACTAACTCTGGTGTCCTTCAAACTCGGAAGCTTCTAGATCGGGAGACTCAGTCCTTCTACAACCTTGTTGTTACCGTTAATGACCTGGCTCTGCCTCCTGCCACCCGCTTTACCAGTACTGCCCAGGTGTCAATCATTCTACTGGATGTCAACGACTGCTCACCCGTGTTCATTTCGCAGAAGATGGCCTACATCCAGGAGAATACAGCAGTGGACACAGTAGTTTTTACAGCGCATGCGATGGATCCAGATAGTGGGCCCAATAGCTATGTGGAATATTTGCTTGGTGGCGCATACAGAAACAAATTTAGCATTGGAAATATTGATGGTAATGTCAAGTTGATTGGGGAACTAGATCGCGAAGAGATGGCCAATTACACGCTAACGGTCATCGCCAAAGACAAAGGCCAGCCACCTCTGTCGTCAACGATGGAGGTTACCATGGTGGTGTTGGATGTAAATGACAATACACCAAGCTTCTCACAGAATATCTACGATATTGAGATTGAAGAAAACACACTCACTGGCACTGACATCCTTCAGGTGTTTGCTAGTGATGCTGACGAAGGGACCAATGGACAAATAAGGTTTTCCATTGCAGCAGGCATTGGACACTCTGATTTCCGTATTGATTCAGTGACAGGTGCGATCTCTGTTGCCAAGCTGCTGGATCGGGAAACTCGCCCTTCGTATTCACTGGTAGTTCAGGCTTCAGATCGGGGGAGCAGCCCACGGGTTGATCGTGCTACAGTAAACATTGTGCTGCTGGACATTAACGACTGTGCACCTGTATTCGAGCTTTCACCTTACACCATCAACGTCCAGGAGAACCTGGGAAACCTTCCCAAGAACATCTTACAGGCAAGTGCAGAAA
>JAODLJ010000013.1:6307295-6320450 GCA_027576115.1 Cathorops melanopus
TAAAAAAAAATGAATTTATTAGAAGCCTAAGAACATATCTTAACGAGGGGTGCCAATAATTGTGGAGGGCGCTGTATATGTTTAGTCCTTGAAATATCCATCGCTGTATTTGGATGTAAAGCCAAAGTGGACCTAGCCTAAACCAGAAAGAAACATGACCCTGGAAACACTTGTCAGCTGTCCATCGCTAGCGATGATGACTGCTTCGTTAGGATGTGTAGAAATGCAGATAGGCCGCATCAGAACGCAGAGGTGACACGAACGGCCCGGCCGAGCCGCCACGGAATATCTGGCCTCGTGAGCGCTCGTATACTATTCTCCTCTCCTTGTGAAGCACCTTGCACAGTAAGGTAAGACAAACTATGTCGTGCCTCCATCGTGTTGTCTCTCTGGACCTCCAGACCTGATGCCAAGCGGTGCACAAAAGTGCCACAGGCCTGACGGATATGGAAGTTGCCCCACAGTGGCAACTGACTGGCCGAGTGATACCATCCATTGGCCATTTGAGTGGCTTTTCCACATGCCATCATGACCCTGTTGGGTTCATCTGACACACTGCACCGAAAAGCGCCCTGCTGCCAGTGCCTTATTGGTGATGTAGTGTTTAACCCATCGCTGGAACCCAGGCGGGTGCTACCACTCAGAGTCAGAGCGGACCTGGAAGAAATGGTGATTAAGGGGTAACTCCACTTTCCCCAATACTCAAGTTCTCCCAGACCTGAGACTCACCACCGGTTGCAGTTTCAAGTCATACCCAGGATAGTGTTTCCCCTTGAAACACTGGGAAGTATGTGAAAAAAAGAGGTAGAAATACTTGCACTGTCAGCATGGTGTGTAAATTTTGGCTCTGACTGTTCCTCAACCTCAGCTACATCACTCGAGTTGATCACTGATTTTGATTTTATAACTAATTTTGTTCCCAAAATATAAACAAACTATTAGCCTAATTAATACCACCATGACCCTGACCAGGCAGTTACTAAGGATGAATGGATAACTGCTGGAAAAAAATCACACAGGTCTTTGGCCCATAAGCTCTTATTTTGCACTGATGTGAAAATAAAAACCTCCCACCACTAGCCTCAACCAGATGCACTGTAGAAAAAAAAAACAAGCAAAGAATAAGATATTCATAGTCAGTTACATCCCTGGTAGGCGTGCCTGATAAAATGACAACTCAATGCGTTCCTGTTTCTGATTCTGACCTGCTGCTGCTGCTACTCTGACTAAAAAGCCACGTATAAGAAAGATGTTTCAGGTTATATGACTTTTTCCCTGAGGCTTTTTGACCGTGTCATCTAAAGAAGAAACCAACAGGAGATCCCACTGCCAAAACTGAGAAGTCATGATTCATTAAAACACTGTAACGCCATTGAACTCGTCCTGTCCCGAATTTCCACCATGACGATCACATTTGGCGCATTTTCGTGGCGAAAAAAAAAGGACGGCCAAGTACCGACTGGAAAAATGGACTAAACTCCATATGGCTGTGGTCTTTCAATTCATGAGAAGTGTATGAAATGATTACTTTGGAAATGAAACAGATCTTTGTAAAATTGGCCACTGGCACACAACACCATGTACCTACCATATTTGGGTCCCAAATTTTGTAATATGTCAAAATACTACAACACGATAATTTACCACTGCTAGCACAGGTGGTACTGATGGTAGGATAAGGTTCGGGGCAGAGCCCAGAGGAAATACAAAAGAATGCAAACTTGCTATGTCACCTTTCCTTCCTTCATAAATGCGAATCTCTCTCTCTTTCAGGTTCTCCATCTCTGAGTGGATCTGCAACAGTAATGGTCCTGGTTGATGATGTAAATGACATGGTACCACTTTTCTCCTCTTCCTCCTATCACACATCCATATCAGAGAATGCTCCAACAGGAAGTGATGTCATGCTGGTCAGTGCCTCAGACGGAGATGTGGGTCAAAATGGAGTTATTAGGTACTGTATATCCTCGTATCCATTTGAAATACCCAGTGTAGAGAAGCGACAGAGGAAATGGGGTGCCACTCACATCACTTTTGGATGTTTGTTCTTTCTGTGTTTTTGGTAATATGAGACAAGCTGCACTTTTTTTCTGATTAACTCTAAAAAAAAAAAAAAAAAAATAGAGTGTGGGAACAGTTGTTTATCCTGGGTTTCATTTGAATGCTCCAGTCTGGACATTGTTGAACTTTTTGTGTATCATTGTTTTATCATAATTAAGTCCATTATGTAGTCCATAGTCCTACTTTAATTTACTCTTGTAGCACACATAGAATTGTATTCATGTTCACATACTCTCATACACAAATCCAACCCACTCTAAACCGTCCCACTTCCTGCTGGGGGTGAGAAGCATGCTCCAGTTCTACAAAAACACGCTAATGAGGATGATGATGGACAGTGACAGACAGACCAGCACGCAACAGGGAGTTTCAGACTGATTTCACCCTTCAGTCCTGTTCACATTAAAAGTGACCTGTTTTAAATTGTCACTACAAGTGAAAATTTAAATACATTTTTATTTGATAAGGCCTCTTTTTTTGTAAATCTGAAGCTGAATAGTGATATTAATAGGATCCCATTTTCTGCATCTTTTGTTAAAAAAAAAAAAAATTCCAAGAAGAATGCCTGTAAGAAATCGTCAGGTATCATTGGGTGATGTACGGCAGTCACACTTTTCTCAAGAGATAGACTATATCGATATTATATAAATTACATGTGCTATACATATTAATAAATCAAATTTTCAATGTATATGAGGATTTCTATTAAGCTGTCCGCTGTTGAAAGCAGTATATAAATAAAAATGAATTGAATTGAATATATTAATGCTGTATGTTGTGCTTTCATCCACAGTTATAGTCTGAGTGGAGGAGATGGGCAGTTTTCCATAAATCCTGCTACAGGGCAAATAATAACCAGTTCAATTTTGGACCGAGAAATACAGGCCAGTTATGAACTGTTGGTGGTCGCATCAGACAGTGGACTTCCGATACCCCTGTCCAGCTCAGCCACAGTTTCTGTCGTTATTAACGACATTAATGATAATCCACCTCGATTTCATCATCACCCCTACGTCACACACATCCCTGCCTCTACTGCTCCAGGTAGGTGATAGAAGAATGTTGTTTAATGAATTTATTATTACAAAAAAAAAAAGTGTTATTGCAAAAAGACCCAATAAACAATTCGAGTTTGTGTAATGCATTGCATCGTCCCGTATGGGGATGCTAGTAGTTTATGAAGAAAACATTTCTGATCTCATATGGTTGATTCTCTTCTGTTGTTTGGTATGCAGGTTCACTGGTGTTTGCCGTCACCGTAACAGATGAAGATTCAGGCTCCAATGCTCAACTGCACTATTCTCTGAGTGGCCGAAACTCTGAGAAATTCAAAATCGATCCAATCCGAGGAGCCATAACGGCCAGCGAGAAACTCACCGCCACTTCCGAAGTCACGTTTACGGTTCGCGTCAAAGACGGAGGAAGAAATCCCAAAATGGACAGTACGACTGTAACCGTCCGTTTCGTGTCAGGTGGAGACTTCCCGATCATCAGTATCAAAGAAAAAAGCTTCACTTTTCCAGAAAACCAAGCCATCGACACTGTCGTGACCAAAGTTTCAGGATCATCTACAAGAGCTGGACCATTATCATTCTACATCGCGAGTGGCAACTTGGACAACGCGTTTCATGTAGACCAGCTTTCAGGAGAACTGTCCATAAAAAAGGCCTTAGATTATGAGAACATTGACAAGTACGTGCTCTGGATCGAAGCACGAGACCAAAGCTTTCCCCCGTACTCAGCATATGAGAAGATTGAAATCACAGTGTTAGACATTAACGATAACAGTCCTTTGTTTGAGAAAGAACCATTTCATGCTGAGATTCTGGAGAACCTCTCACCTCAGAGAGTACTTGTGGTGTCAGCTCTTGATGAGGACAGTGGCCCTAATGGGCAGCTAGAGTACACTATCACTGATGGAAACAAGGAAAATAGCTTTAGTATCAATCGGGCCACAGGAGAAATTCGCACCACTCGACCCTTGGACAGGGAAAAGGTAGCTCAGTATATCTTGAGGGTGAAAGCTACAGACCGTGGTCCATCACCAAAAGGCACTGCAGTCAAAGTCATCATTAATGTTCTGGATGTGAATGACAACGCTCCAAGATTTTCAAAAATTTTTAGTGCTACAGTACCAGAAAATGCACCTGTGGGTTACACGGTCACCCGCGTGACAACTACTGATGAGGACGCAGGTGCCAACGCCGTTAGCCGCTACACTATTGGCGACACGAGTCTTCCCTTTAGCATCAACCCGAGCACAGGAGACATAACCATAAGCAGGCCTCTGAACAGAGAGGACACTCATCATTACATTGCCAAAGTCTCTGCTCATGATTCGGGCTGGACCGTTAGCACTGACGTCACTATATTTGTGACTGACATAAATGACAATGCTCCTAGATTTAGCAGGCCATCCTACTACCTTGACTACCCTGAATTTACTGAGATTGGGTCAGTAGTCACTCAAGTCTCTGCAACAGACCTTGATGAGGGATTTAATGGTAAAATATTCTACCTCATTCGGTCTCAGTCTGAATACTTTCGCATTAATTCGAGCACTGGGGAGATATTTATCAAGCAGCAACTCCGATATCAAAATTCAACTGGCCACAGTAATGTTAATTTAAACAGGCATAGCTTCATTGTAACAGCATCTGACAGAGGTGTCAAACCTCTGATGAGCGAAACCACAGTGATTGTAAATGTAATTGACAGTAATGATAATCCTCCCATATTTGAGTCATCCTCCTATTTCACCCCAGTCACAAAGAGCGTCAAAGTTGGCACCAAACTCATCAAAGTCACAGCACATGACAAGAAAGACTACGGTGTCAACTCTGACATCGAGTATGGAGTATCAGGAGGCAACGGATCAAGTAAATTCCGTTTGGATAAGCAGACTGGGTGGGTCACTGTTGCCTCTTCTCTTGCTTCTGACGTTAATAAAGTTTATCTGCTTGAGATAACAGTGAGAGATAAAGGGTCCCCACCTCTTTCAGATAAAACTACTCTTAAAATTGCTGTTACAGAAGAAAATCATCACACTCCAGAGTTTTCTCAAAGCCAGGTTACTGCCACCGTCTCTGAAAGCCTGACTGTTGGTACAGCAATCCGCACTCTTTCTGCAAGAGACAAAGACAAGGACAAACAGATGAACGGACTCATTACTTATGACATTTCTTCAGGCAACGATGATGGCCTGTTTTCCGTCAACACTAAAACAGGGGTCTTGTCCTTGGCTAAACCTTTGGACTATGAGAAAAAACAAAAGCATGAGCTTAGAATATCAGCTACAGATGGAGGATGGATAGCCAAGACCAGCTACGTTACAGTAAATATCCACGTTACTGATGTGAATGACAATCCACCGGTGTTTGACCCTGATGAGTATTTCCCTGTTGTGCAGGAAAATGTGCCAAGCGGTACCATTGTGGTGAAAATGAACGCCACAGATAAAGACACTGGCCCCAACGCTGTTTTGGCTTATGTCATCCAGTCCTCTGACAGTGACCTTTTCATCATAGATCCCAACACAGGTGTCATCACGACACAAGGTTTTCTTGACTACGAGGCCAAACAAGTATATCATTTAACCGTCAAAGCGTTCAACATTCCTGACGAAGAACGCTGCAGCTTTGCGAATGTTAACATTCAACTCAAAGGAGCCAATGAATACGTTCCTCGTTTTGTATCTAAGCAATACTACTTTGAGATTTCAGAGGCTGCACCCAAAGGCACCATTGTCGGGGAGGTGTTTGCAAGCGATAGGGACTTGGGACAAGACGGTGTTGTTTATTACTTGATTTTTGGTAGAAGCAGGAGAAAAGGTTTTGGCATCAACAAAAACACTGGCCAGATCTATGTCACAGGACCTCTTGATCGTGAAAAAGAAGAAAAAATCTCTTTGAAAGTCCTTGCCAAAAATGCAGGCAGTATAAGAGGGGCCGATATCGATGAGGTGTTTGTGAATATCACAATCCTTGATGCCAATGATCCTCCAGTGTTTACCCAAGAGTTATACGACGTTCAAGTGAGCGAAGGGCTCTCACCTGGAGGTCTCGTCACCTTTGTGAGTGCTGAGGATTCGGATTCTGTGCCAAGCTGGAGCCGATTCACCTACTCCATTGCTGCTGACTACGAATCACCTGCTTTTACGATCAACCCACAAACTGGACAGGTTTCTGTGGCAGCTGAGCTAGATCGTGAGACCACACCCGTGTACAACTTGACCTTGCTGGCTATAGACTCTGGCTCACCCGCAGCTACCGGTACTGCCACTTTGATTGTAACTCTAGAGGACATTAATGATAATGGGCCCACATTAGTGACCATGAGTGGAGAAGTCATGGAAAACCAGAGAGCAGGAACAGCAGTGATGACCCTCAGGGCCACCGATTCAGATCTGGCACCAAATCAAGGTCCTTTCTCCTACAGTCTGCTTACAACATCAGTTGCAACTTATTTCACGTTAACCTCATCAGGGGACCTTAGCACCAGTCGGGAAATAGACCGAGAACAGATCAGTGATTTCTACCTTCCTGTGATCATCAAAGATTCTGGCATTCCTCAGATGTCTTCCACAGGCACCATCCATATCAAAGTTAATGACCAGAATGATAACCCGTCTCAGCCTCGTTCTGTTGAGATTTATGTTCATTATTTTGGCAACATGTTTCCTGGAGGGTCCCTCGGGATTGTGAAACCTCAGGATCCAGACATACAGGACACATTCCATTGCACCTTGATCCCCCCTGTTGCCAGCCTTTTTAGTATTCCCAAAGGAACCTGTGACCTCAGTTCAAATTCCCGATCCACAGATGGAACTTTTGACCTTTTAGTGCGCAGCAGTGATGGTGTACATGGTGCTGTCAATAGCAATGTGCGTGTTTTCTTTATTGGGTTCAGCAATGCTACGGTGGACAACAGCATACTGATCCGTCTCAATTCCCAAAGTATCAGCAACTTCCTTAATAACCACTACCTCAGTTTCTTGCGTATCGCAAACTCACAGCTAGCAGGTCTTGGTACTGGAGTTCAGCTCTATGGGGCATTTGAGTTGAACAACCAGACCTTCCTCATGGCAGCTATCAAACGTGGTCATGGACAGTATGTAAACCCAAGTGGCGTGACTACTTTTTTCCAGAGTATTAAAGAAGCGTTGCACAGACAAAGTGGCGTTAAAATAGATTCTGTGGACCATGACCCCTGTACTAACAACCCTTGCCAGAATGGCGGCAGCTGCAAACGGCGCCTTGGTGTCAGACCAGACATGATGACTGTAGAGAGCGTCCCGATCATTCTCGTCTCAAATCGCCCCCTCCAGCCCTATGTCTGTAACTGCAGGCCAGGATATGCTGGTAGTCTGTGTGAAACCGACATCAATGAGTGTCTTCCATCACCTTGCCACAATGGAGGAACCTGCCATAACCTTGTAGGTGGCTTTTCATGTTCCTGTCCAGAAGGTTTCACTGGCATGGCGTGTGAAAGGGATGTCAATGAGTGCCTGTCTAATCCATGCAAGAATGGGGCACTGTGCCAAAATTTCCCCGGTGGCTTCAGCTGCCTTTGCAAATCAGGATTTGCAGGTATAGTACAACATGTCGTCTAGAGCTTATGAGCAACACCTTTTACGCTATTGGTCAAGTCACTGCATATTATCTTTTCACACAAATATCGCAAAGTTTTGATCCAAGAGAAATATTTGCTTCTGAGAAATTGGAGAGGTGTTGTAACTCTAGCATTCAGTCACGACTGCCAAAAACCAATTGCTGTTAGGGTTACGGGTTGGGGGGTATCAGCATAAACATGATACATATCAACTTGTCATGTTTATGTTAAAGTAAATGGGATGACACAGTTTGACCCTAATAAGGACACAACTACGGGCTGACCTGAAGTGCACTTGAGTCAAGTTTCACTACCTGCTTTCTGTGGATTAAAGCCTTTCCATGTTTATGCTTTGAAGAGCTCTGTAAGTTAAGAGTTCATTTGGCAAACTGCTTAATGGAGTCTTGAAAGGGAAAATACTTTAACAATGCTCTTCTGTGAACTGTTGAATGTAGCAAGGATCTGAAAAGTGATCTAATTAGAATGGTTGCTGTAGTGTCAACACACAATGGTGTAGATTAACCCCTACTAAATGTAACGGCTAGTTGAAGACTTAATAAATGTAACTGAGCAAGTGTGGAAAGGGAGCGAATGCGTTTAACTGTTTACGATAACATTACATTTGAATCAGCTCTGTTTGGGCAGCTGCTGCCTGTAGCTTTTGGAAAGGCCTCTTCATATGGAGCTACAGCAGACGGTTTGTTTCTGGCACGCTCAAGCTTTGAGTCATTATTGTCCTATTTTATTATGACCATAATAAATGATTGTGAGCATTCATGTCTGAGGCCCCAGATAAATGGGGGCTGCAGAAGTATTACACCTATTGACTTACAGTAGTTTGCCTGCCCTCCTGCTGAACCCCCAACTTCCTGTTTTTTAGGTCCAATTGTAGGGAAGGAATTAATGTCCCTCAAGCTTTTTGTCTTACATTTCTGCAACCATGGAGAGCAAATGAGCAAAGCAATTCTTAGTTCTGCACATTCATGAATTTGCATGTTCGCTACCATCTTGTATTGACAGCAGTCTGTTTATTTTGTTCGTCCCATTGTGTCATGTTCATGTTATTGGCCTGCCAGATCTCGTGAAGATAGGGTATGTATGTTGAGTTAATGCTGTCATGACAGGTATACGCTTTCACCCCCTATTCTTTTAGACACTTGGGTGCATTTACAAGGTGAGAGCCTTTCAGAATTGTTTTGGCTGAGGAGGTTGAAGTAGACCAGAAGTAGAGAGAGAGTGCAAATGCACAAAATCCCCTGTTGGTTTCTGGGAGCCCCATACATGAACAGCCCTTCACCATATGCCTATGTCATCCTCACCTCATTCATTTTCATTTGTGTTGTTTCATGAACTCAGGGAAAACCTGTGACTCCCTCATCAATTACTGTGAGTGTAACCCCTGTTTCAATGGAGGCTCCTGCCAGAGCCGTGTGGAAGGCTATTACTGTCACTGTCCGTTTGGTAAGTCATCATTCCAGCTGCAAAAGCCAGGTGTTTCAGGCTTGTTCTTGAGCAGTGTTTATCAGACATGGCCATGATTCAGGCCAAACTGGAAAATATCAACATCCACGAGAAGTGAAAAACCCATGTGTGAAGAATGTAATGTGTCATGTCATTTTTTCTTTTAATTCCCAAAATCATCTGATGTTGGGGAATGTTTGTTTCTCATTGTGCGCACATAACATTTGAGATGCAAAGTCATCATACCAGTCGAAGAAATAGTCATATCAATGTTATTTGTATCGTACTTTTAACAGCAGACACTGTCGCAAAGTAGGTTCACGGAAATCATTATTTCTTCCTGTTTTACAGGCGTTTTTGGAAAACATTGCGAGCTTAACAGCTATGGATTTGAAGAGCTGTCTTATATGGAGTTCCCAAGTTTGGATCCCAACAATAATTATATTTACATTAAGTTTGCCACGCTGAAAGAAAATGCCCTGATTATGTACAATCATGACAACCAGACTGGTGATAAAGCTGAGTTTCTGGCACTGGAGATCTCCGAAGGTCGGATAAGGTTTTCCTTTAACCTGGGCAGTGGCACCTACAAGCTCATGACTATGGTTCGAGTTTCAGATGGTCAGTTCCACACAGTCATAGCCAGGAGAGCTGGAATGGTAAGTCATGTGCAGGTTTGGAAAATAACATCCAACCATGGTTGTAAGCCATCTAGATAATTTTGAAACGTCTACTCAAAAATGTCTACGAGCTCTCAATAGGCCATTGGTAAACTATTGAAGCTCTGTAGATGAGTGGAAACATGTCTTAATAATCATAAAGATTATGCAGAACTTGTCCACTGTCCTTGACCGCTATTACCAGACATTGGACATCATTTTTTACTGTATGATTTTCTCTTAAAAATATTACAATCATCAGTGCAAAGCCAGTTTGATGTAACGTGAACCTGCATTGGGGGAAGCTGAGTGTGAAAGATATGGAGGTTGTTCTAACATTGAAATAAAACACTCATCAAATGGCTTACAACACTTGCTCAACTTGTTCCTTCTTGTGGTTCGTCTTGACCAGCAATCATGTTCGAGCTCTTTAATATTTGAAGATTCCTTCAGATTCTTTGCATTTATCTTGTAGATTTTTGAATCGCATCAAACAAAAGCTGGAAACTTTATCAGTCAGTTTGCTTTGGTGAAATGTGAGGTGAAGTCTGTCATCACCATTGGGCTTCCAGGAGAATAGCAGAACCTACAAAAATGATAACCTTCAGGTTTCTGAGACGGCTGGCACTGTGAAACAAATGCAAGTTGGTGCGATTTGTATGTGCGACCGTTCTAAATCTGGTCTGAAGATTATTGTGGAGTGAAAGATTAAAAACTGAGCTTTCAGCACATCCCTATGGAGGTGTAAAGAACACCCAATCTGTGTGTTTGGAAAAGTTGTTGTGGGTCATTTAGATGGGTCTGTGTGTGTTTTTTTGGACATGGATTTTGAGCAGATGTTAAAGTCATAAGCAACCCTTGGTTGTCCCTCTGCGCTTAAGGTCGAACTATGCGAGTCAAGGCTACTTTTGTTTAGTTAAGACGTTCCAGTTTCTGCCCGGAGGCAGCTGCTGACTTTTTTATTGCCCTGTTATGACTTAATGTTCCCTCATTTCTACCAAGGAGAGAAGATACAATCAGGGGTTACAAAACCAGCCAAATAATGGCACCTTTTTAAAGAAAGTATCCAAACGGTACCACTGAAATGGCACTGTGGCTGAGTTGGTTGAAGAGTCTGCCTATTAAAAAGGAAATCCTGGGTTTGAATCCCAGTAGTGCCTTTCCTTTCTGAAGTTTGCCCCAGGGCAACTAAAGACAGGGCCTTAAGTTTTTTTTTTTTGGGCAGTAGAACTTGAGCGGTTAAGACTTATTTAAGCCCCAGCGTTGCCAAGATGTCAAGGTATGGGAAAAGACATAACTTTGTCGTGAAAATTGTTGGTGGCAAGTTTCCTTTTATATGTAGACCAGTAAGTTAGGCAGCAAACATGTTTGGAAGAAATGAAAGTTGTATGTGCCCCAGCTGGATTCATTTTAGAAAAAGAGAGCTCACAAACACACACGTCCGCGTGCACACACACACACACACACGCACGTAGACTCTCTCTCCCTCTCTCTCTCTACTGTGCAATAAGAGTTTGTGTTGTATAAAAACAAACTTCATACAATCTTCAATCTTAAAACAACACAATTTTCTAATAGTCTGAAACAAGAGCTCGGTTATTTTTACGTCACACTATGTCTGGGATTCGTCGCCTTTCTATAGTGTACATCTTCGGGGTCCAAGTCTTTGCCTTTCAAATCTTAACGAATGTGATTCTGTCGACTTGGAGAGCCAATTGTAGATCAGTACGCTTGCTGTGCGAGGTCTTTCTTTGCGGCCAAGGTTCTTTGAAGTGTAGAGCCGCAGTAATAAAAAGCCCAGATGGTCGAGCCATGCGGTAACTCAACTGTATCAGTGTACACCAAAGCTGCAGAAGACAAATGCGTCTTGTTTCCATCGTTGGTTTATTTTCTCGCAGCCGTATTTCACTCGCCCAAGCCACAGCTCTGCGTTAACGATTAGGAACGGGGGCTTTTTGCGGGTTTTTGCTGTGTTTACCCAGAGGCCTGTGTGGGCGCCAAGTATCGCCCCCTGTTTTTCAACACCTTTGCGCTCTTTCCATCTCTCTTGCCACGACAGTCTTTCCTCCCTCTGTTCATAAACCACAGAGTTGTGGGTTTGGACACAATAGCAGTGAGGAGCCATAGTGTGTTTGTTTAACAAGAGAGAGGAATGATGTTTCTATTTAACTCACTGTAACTCTTTATTTCATTCACAACAATTCTGCCTGATCTCATTTCTCCTCATGTGAACTTTTAGTTTGGGGTCTTCTCAGTTTAGAAGGATAGAAGAAATAGGAAACTCCAAGCAGCCATGTTAGCTAATGCTTTATACTGTCTGTGCTAGCGCTGTTTACATTGTTTATCTTTATCCCAGTGGCAACTATTACAATAAGAAGGATACAAAGGAAAAGAACATCCTCGCAGCCATGATCACTGGTGCTTAATTAATTGGTTTCCCGAATTGTTAGCATTGTTTTTCTTTTCCTCACCTCAAGTCACTGCAGTAAGCAGCCATGCTAACTGATCCTGAATACGGTTTGCTAGTTGATAGCATTGTTAGCATTGTTTTTCCTTTACCTCATCTCACTTCCTTGCAGTCTGAAAGATACAAAGAAAGGAAACCTGGAGCGCTCAAGCTAGCTTCTCCATGGGTTTTATTGATTTTTATCGTGTGCATTGTTTGTTAACCTTACCTCAAGTCATTGCTGACTAGTCCTCAGGTGTTGTCATTTTGTTAGCGTTGTTTTCTTCACATAATTGCAGTAAAGGCTAATTTGGGGCGAATTTTTCCTAAAAAGTAATTGAATCTCTTTTTCTTTTGGAAGGCTGCATCGCTCACGGTTGATCTATGTGGAGAAGAACAGGAACCTGGGTACTGCGCGGTCAGCAATGTGGCTGTCCATACTGACTGGTGAATACACATTGATTTCTTCTATGATGGCTGGAGGAAATGCACATTTTACATTTTTTGTCTTTCCTTTCTGCATCAAATTTACTAACTTAGCTTAATTTGGGAATAAACCTATATGTAGCTAATTTAATTCTATTTAATATCATCATTTATTGTGATGGTGAGGTTTATTTGGACACAATAGCCTGTGTGTCCTTCCGGGAGTTACTAATCTTCTCAGTCTCACTGCCTTTCTAATTTTCTCCGTCTGGTTTGTCTTTATATTCTTTTCTCGGTCTCTCGTTGTTTTTCTTTCCTTCTGTCTCCATCTCGTATTTCTGTCGAACTGTTTCTCTCGGTCTCCCTTTTGGTCTTACTCTGTCTTTCGCCGTCTCTCTTTTTTTGTCACTGTCCTGCATTTTTGGTATTCTGTATTTTTTTCTATCTCTCTTTTTGCCTTCTTACTCTGTCTGCCTTCATCCATCTTTTGCT
>JAODLJ010000013.1:6355237-6365296 GCA_027576115.1 Cathorops melanopus
CATCCAGAACGCTGCCCCTCATTCTTCCCATGTCACCCCTCTGCTTGCCAACCTGCACTGGCTACCTATTGCAGCTTGCATCAAATATAAGACATTGGTACTAGCTTACCAGGCTCTCAAGGGGTTAGGGCCAGCATACCTCCAGAGTCTGTTCCGCTCCTATACACCAGCCAGATCCCTATGTTCCGCTACTACTGGTCACCTGGCCCCTCCTCCTCTTTGCTCCTACCCAGCCCGCTCAAGACTGCTGTCGATCCTGGCTCCCCATGAGTGGAATGACCTTCTCATTGAGGTCAGGACTGCTGACCCCCAGACCACCTTCAAGCACAGACTGAAGCCTCACCTCTTCAGGCTACACCTCTCCCCTTCTTCCCTGCCCACTGTGTAACTGTGTTTTGGTCTTGACCAACCCAGGCTGTGTACGGTCTAGCCTGGGGTTAGCTGTTTTGAGTTCTTTAGTTGTACTTTATATAATTGGTTTGTTTCCTTGGCTGTTTGAATATTGGGGTTTCAACAGCATATCACACGAGGTATTGCTGTCACTTGTTCAGTTGGCATGAGAACTTTTTTGTCTAGAAGTTCAGCACTTTGTGTACCTGACTTTTGCACTCGTTGTATGTCGCTCTGGATAAGACCGTCTGCTGAATGCCATGTAATGTAATGTAATGTCATGTCATGTATAAAACTATAAGACGCCTGTCCTAAAAACCGACAGCTCAGTTTTATTGTTGACTGTTACAAAGCACTGGCACTGGAGACTCCTTCCAAAAATCCAAAATAATCTTACTTGTATGAGAGAAATACTCTAGAAACATACTGCAGTACTGGATTAGAATGACCATATTGTGGTAAAGCTTTGCAGCTGGAACTATTGTGAAAGCAGCTGTAAATTAATCAACACCTTTTGACCAGTCAGAATCAATTCCATAATGAGTCCATAATTCTTACCCTAACCCTATCCAGGGAAGTCTATTCTTAGTGGTACTGAAGGCGTTAGGGACAATAACACACAAATGTATACTAACTGGGTCAATATAATGAGTCATTAATTCCGGTTATGTTTCCACCAGCATTTGTTTGTTTGCTTGTTTGTTTGCCTTTTCCCAATGTTACTCAAAAAGTAGCAAATGGATTCTGATGGAATTTGGGGGAAAACTGTGCCATGGGCCAAGGAACAATTGATTCAATTTTGTTGCAAATCCAGTTATGTATGTGGATCCAGCCTACAGATATGTATGCAGATCCAAGATTTTTTTTTTGTCTATTCCCAATGTCACTCAAAAAGTAGTGAATGGATTCTGATGAAATTTGGAGGAAAGGTGGGCTATGGGCCAAGGAACAACTGATTAGATTTTGATGCAAATCCGGATATGTGGCTTGGCAGAGGTATGCACTCTACCGAGTGTTGCTGTCTGAGTGACATACTTTGCTACTCAATATTTTTTCCTCTCCCTGCCGTCTCTCTTTCCGTTTTTCACTCCCATTCAGACTCTTTTCTCTTGGTTTGTCTTTTCCCCTCTCTCCACTGTTCCCAATCTCTTTTTTCTGTCATTCGTTTGCTGTCTAATTTTTGTACGTCTTGCTCTCTATCTCTCCCTCATGGTTTTTTTATTTACTTTAATGCATGTACATATCAGAATTGTGCATCTATCAATCCCACTTTTATATCTGTCTCTCTGCCCATCATTTTTTTTTCTGTTTTCCTCTGTCACTCTCCATATTCTTTTATCTCTCTTGCTCTCTCAGTCTCAGACTGAGACACATTGAACTCTCAAGACAGGTTTAGCAATACAGCGAGAATGAACAGCATTTGTGGAATTCACTCCATCCTTCCGGCCCCCTCCATCCATCCCTCAGCCACTTTGCTCTCTAATAATAATAACCGGCATAGTGTCACAGGACTAGCCTTTAGTGTGTGTGTGTGTGAGTGAGAGAGAGAGAGAGACTTCATTCTGGATTTCCTATCTTCATCCCAGTTGTCTGATTCTGACTGGGACAAATTTCTTACCTCTGTTTTTTCAGCAAAAATTAAATACTTACACATTCTACTGTATAACCAATGACTATGATTCGCATGGAGCACAAAGGCTAGCCCATATGATCCAATCCCACTGAAGAGCTACTGTTGCACAAACTGCTGAAAAAGTTAATGCTGGCTAAAACAGAAAGCATTAACTTTTTCAGCAGTAGCTCTTCTGTGGGATTGGACCATATGGGCTAGCCTTCGTGCCCCATGCAAATCAATGAGCATTCGATACCCATGACCCTGTCACCAGTTCAACGGTTGTCCTTCTTTGGACCACTTTTGGTAGGTACTAACCGCTGCATACTGGGAACACCCCACAAGATGTGCTATTTTGGAGATGCTCAGACCCAGTCATCTCGCCATCACAGTTTGGCCCTTGTCAAAGATGCTCAGATCCTTACGCTTGCCGATTTTCCTGCTTCCAACACATCAACTTCAAGAACTGACTGTTCTCTTGCTGCCTAATATATCCCACCCCTTGACAGGTGCCATTGTAATGAGATGATCAAATGTTATTCACTTCACCGGTCGGTGGTTTTAATGTGATGGCTGATCGGTGCAAGTATGTTTTGTTGCTAGAAACAGTTGTTCCCTCACCAGCATCACTTTTCCTCTGTCTTGAAGTTAATTAGACCAAAAAAAAAAAATCAGCCAGAGCAGCGAAACATTAAACATCGGGTTGAAATGACTGTTGAAGTGCTTGTGGAGTCTTTTTCCAGAAATACTGGGGAAAAGGTAGAACTATACTCCAAATGAGCACCATACACATACTCGTTCACAAACATAAATACTTAATATACTTCCATTGGCATTGAAATGCACTGATGGGATGTCAGAATGGAACAGGACTTAATGGATGCCCACAATAAGCTGACATTTGGATGACAAATCATGGAATTTGACAAGCATTGGAAGAGGAAGTTGATTTTTTTTTTCCAGGAAGATAAAGCAAAAGCAAAATAAGCAGCATATTACAGTAGGTAGGCCAACTGTCTTGTTTATCTTTTTTGGCAAAATGAATGTTTAATAGCTGTGGTAATTTTTGAAACTGGTGTGAAAAGTGTTGTTGAAGAAACTCAGTAATAAGCAGTGACTGGTTTTGAACCACAGCTAATTAACAGTTATTCCATGAAATAGAGTTGGACATGAGCTGATAGCCGACTTGGCGCGACGTGCATCATCAGCTATGAGCTATATACAATGAGATTGCGTGAAGTATCTTTTATTATATCCACATTCACTGGATCTTGAGAATCAGAACATTTTTTTTTTGCAAATTTGATAAATAAAAACTTTTACAAAACATCCAACAAAATAATTTCTGCTTAGAATGTAAACAAACCAACGAAATGACAGTAGCAATTTGTGAAAAATGCAAAAATAATTATTCTTGAAAAATAAAAAAGATACGTTCTTACCATTAAATACTTTCATTCCATAATTTGTTGCTGGGGGGGGGGGGTTGTTTTCAAGGAGAGTTTTTATTTTGCCCTCGGTTTGTTCAGCAACATGCTCTGCCATTTTTTTTTCTCTACTCACGGTATATGAGCTGATAGCCTAGTCGTAGAGTAGCCAATCAGAGTGCGCAATTGCTCATATCTAGTGAATGTGGATAGAATAATAGCATTTATATTGGCAAACTTGCACAAAGTGGATCTTTATTGGGATTTTAAATCTTCTAAATCGCCTAATTCAATGTTTTTTTTTTTTTAATTTATGAATTAAAAGACACTTCATGTCTTAGAGTAACAATGGATGTCCTTTCTCGTTACTTAGTTGAGTGGTTCTTGACATAACATGGATTAGTGCAGTTGTGGAATTGGGATATTTGCTGTATTTTTATCATTTATTATTGACTATTTACTGTTTGATGATCTCAAATGCATAAAGAAGGCAAGAAGCTCGTCCAATTAATTACCTTTTGACGAGGCACACCTGTTAATTGAAAAGCACTCCAGGTGACTACCTCATGAAGCTGGTTTTTAATTTTATATTTTTGTAACAAAACCACTCGTCACTATAATTGTCACTCAGAATTTTGTAACGAGCAAAATGTAACTGAAGAAATGTTCCGATTATATATTTGACATTTTTTTAAAGTTCATCTGAGTGCTGAGGAAGTCTGAAGCAGTCATCTGTCACATCTTGTTTCACTGGAATATAAATATGAGGTGAAGCAGAGGCCAAATTCCTTTCATCATTCATCAACATGGAGAAGGTTACAGAACACACAAATGAATTGAGAAAAGTCTGTTGACCTTCATAAATCAGGCGAGAAAATAGCTACATGTCTGAAAATAGTCATACATGCTGTTAGTGGCAGTAATTAAGGTGTTTAAAACAAATGGAGCTGTAATGAACCTGCCTGGAAGAGGATGAAAGTACAGCATATTTTGACCCCACAGCCAGTGAGGAAAATGGTAAGAGGGGCAAAAAAACCTCCTGCAAGGATGACAGTTGGAGCCAAACAACTATCTGGAAGCCATGCAAAAAGAAAGTCCTTTGTTTGATTGAAAATCAAGAGTTGGCACCAATAGATGCTCCAGGAACTTTGAATGGAATCTGGTTCTGTGGCCAGATGAGATGTTCTAGGTTGTACTGTATGTTTGGCATAAAAAGAGAATTGTTATCGAGAAAGGAATCTAATCTGCACTGTTAAGTGCGGTGGCAGACCTGTGATGTTGTTGAGCTGTTTTTCCTCCAAAGGCCCTAAAAACCTTCTGAAGCTCCACCTGCATCCAGTTCCAGCATGAAAATGATCCAAAACATACGAACACAGAATCAAGCTTTGGACAATCCACTGAAAACTTGAGGAGAGTCAACAAGAGAGGACCTAGGACTCTGGAGGAAGTGGAGAGAGATGTCAGCAAAGGGGGATATTGCCACCTCACGGTGCTTTTACTCTGGTTATCTACTCCTGGGTATGATGTTAAACTGCAACCGGTGGTGAGTCTCAGGTCTGGGAGGACTTGAGTATTGGGGAAAGTGGAGTTACCCCTTAATCACCATTGCTCCCAGGTCCGCTCTGACCCAGAATGGTAGCACCTGCCTGGGTTCCAGCTATGGGTTAAATAGTACATCACCAATAAGATGCTGGCAGCAGGGCGCTTTTTGGTGCAATGTGGCAGATGAGCCCAACAGGGTTAATGGCACACCACCAGATGGCATGCGGAAGAACCACTCAAATGGCAAATGGATGGCATCACTCGGCAAGTCAGTTGTCACTGCGGCGCAACTTCCATACCCATCAAGTCTGTGGCATTTTTGTGCACCATTTGGCATCAGCTCTGGAGGTCCAGAGAGACAACATGATGGGAGCATGACATCGTTTGTCTTACCTTACTGTGCAAGGTGCTTCATTAGGAGAGGAGAATAGTATACGAGAACTCACGAGGCCAGACACTCCATGGTGGCTTGGCCGGGCCATTTGTGCTGCCACTGCAGGCGACCCTGTCACTCTGGTGCAGGCCTCATGGCCCATCTGCGTTTCTGTGCATCCTAATGAAGCAGTCATCATCGCTAGCGATGGACAGCCAACTGCAATATAACCTGCCTTTTCAAAAAAGGTCCCATGAATCTTGCAGCAAATTACAGAGTAATTTCTACTGGTGCAAATATGAGCTGAATTCTTGCCAAAATAATTATGATTAGATTGAAAGATGCATATGAACAACATATTGGTGATGAGCAGTTTGGATTCCGCCACAATTGGTCAACTTCTGATGCCATTTTCATCATCAAAAACATTATTGAGAAATATGGTGAGACAATAATAACTGTATACATCAGCCTGACAGCAGCATATGATCACGTACCAAGAGACTTTCTATTCTGCCTACTGAAATTACGTACTGGAGCAAAATTCCTCATAGCGATATTAAAAAAACAATGTATGAGGAAACAACTGCTTCAATATATGGATCAAAATCAATGTTTGATGTGCTCATTAGATGCAGACAGGGAGGCCAAGAATCACCATGCCTCTTTATTTCTTACTTCAATGATGTACTAAAAGTCGCTGCTCGTGAGATTGATAAAGCCTACTCAGGTGGCTGGGGTGTTCCATTTGAATACAATATCCCGCACTGGTGTACGAATAGAGAAGAGAGAGGAAAGGGAAAACTGAGAGGAATAGAAATTATCAGATGGATACTCTATGCAGATGATGTAGTCCCCTTCTGCAAATCTGTTCTTGAGGCTGAGAACCTACTTGCAAGAAAAGAAAAATTTATTTATCACATGTACACTCAAGCACAGATTTAAGCACAGTGAAATTCCTCTTCTGCATTTAACCCATCTGAAGCAGTGAACACACACAAGTGAGCAGTGAGCACACACATACCCAGAGCAGTGGGCAGAAGAAGAAGAAGAAGCCTTTATTTGTTACATGCACACTCAAGCACAGTGAAAATCCTCCTCTGCATTTAACCCATCTGAAGCAGTGAACATACACATGCACACACACACACACAAGTGAGCAATGAGCACACACACATACCCAGAGCAGTGGGCAGCTATACTACAGCGCCCGGGGAGCAGTTGGGGGTTAGGTGCCTTGCTCAAGGGCACTTCAGCCCAAGGCTGCACCATGTTAACCTAACCTGCATGTCTTTGGACTGTGGGAAAAACCGGAGCACCCAGAGGAAACCCACATAGACACGGGGAGAACTCCACACAGAAAGGCCCCCATTGGCCACTGGGCTCGAACCCAGAACCTTCTTACTGTGAGGTGACAGGGCTAACCACTACACCACTGTGCTACCCATAAAAAAAAAATCACCGTGTAACTATGCTACCGGTACAGTGCCCAGGAAGCAGTTGGGGGTTATGCTCCTTGTTCAAGGGCACTTCAGCCCAACCTTCAGGTCATTGCTGCCCCACGTTAACCTAACCACATATCTTTGGACTGTGGGGGAAACCGGACCACCTGGAGGAAACCCACACAGACATGGGGAGAACATGCAAATTCTACACAGAAAGGCCCCTGTTGGCCACTGGGCTCAAACCCAGAACCTTCTTGCTGTGAGGCAACAGTGCTAATCACTACACCACTGTGCCGTCCACAAAAAAAAAAAATCATCATCATCATCATCATCATCATCAGCAAGCTAACCTGTGAGCAGATGAGAGGAGGGTATCAGCATCATAACTGCGTCTATGAAATAATCAACAATACGTGTAATTGGTTTGGGTTAACAATATCATTTAAAAAAAACAAGACACAGGTGTTTAACATTGATGAACTTGCTAGAAAAGATTCTCTCATTAGTGTTGGAGATGAAGCAGTAGAGAATGTTCAGCAATTTACATACCTCGGTCAAGTTATTAGTAAAGAGAAAGCAGTGTGCTTCACCAGTTATCGTATCAAACGAGCAATGGCAAAGTTTACTGAATTCTGCAATGTTCTAACCGATAAAACCATAAATATGCAGACTCGTCGGAAGCTATTAGAAAATTTTGTGCCTTCAAGATTAACATATAGGACACAAGCATCGTACCCTACTGAGGAACAGAAGAGGAAGCTTGAAGTATGTTGGACCCAGTGTTTGAGAAGCATGGTGTGAGGTGTTTGGAAGCAAAATAATATACTAGAGGAAAACGAAGGTACCAATGCAGATTATAGCTACGTGTCCAGCAACGAGGAAATCAGAAAGATTGTTGGTACTCAAACTGTGAGCAGCTTCATTGATGCATAATATCTTAAATATACTGCTCATGTATGTAGAGCTGAGAATACATGTATTACAAAGAAAATTATGTTTGCCAAACTACCTAGGAGCCATTATCAAGATCCATGTATCAAAACTGCTTGGAATATCAATTGTGCAAGCTAAAAGACTTGCACAATCAAGGAATGATTTCGCTGAGCTAGTACAGAAGAGTACTATCTTGTCTCCGTGATGACAAGGATCACTGATGGAGGATGGTACAGGTACAGGTAGGTCATAATTATCAGAATTAAAATAGAAAAATGCTTGAAACATTCTAGTTTATATGTAATGAGTCTAGAATATATTAAAATTTCACTTCCTTAAATAACTGATGGAAAATGAACTTTTTCATGATATTCAAATTGTTTGAGATGCACTATACAATATTCTATTCAGGAAACACCCTCAGCAATGAAGGTAGTGAGCAAGAAGGGGTGCACACATTTCAGCAATTGGAATACACAGTGTTGTAGTCAAGTTACTAAACCTTGAGTCCAAGTCCAGTCTTGAGTCCCCAGTGTTCAAGTCCAAGTCATTAAAGAAAATTTCGAGTTGAGTCCGAGAACAAGACTCCAACTGCACCATTTGACGGTGACTGTTGTTGCCTTTATGTGAAACCGTTTACGGCGCGTGCGAGAGTCCGCCTGGTGCGCGCACTGTCCGGAGTGTGCCCAAGAGTCTATCTGATGCACACGCCAAGGCGCACAGGTGTGACAGTCTTGCACTAAATTCGTACAAAAATTAATCTCGATATAAATATGCCAAATTATTATGGCATGTTACCAAAAAATAAAGAAAAAATCGGAGTCCTCCTCTCCAATTTACGAGTCCGAATGCACTTAATGCACGAGTCCGAGTCCAAGTCATCAGTGCTCAAGTCCAAGTCAAGTCACAAGTCTTTAAAATTAGGGCACGAATCAGACTCGAGTCCAAGTCCTGGACTTGAGTACTACAAGCCTGGGAATACCCAGATAGCAAACAATCACTGAAACTATTAAATCAACATTTTTCTGTCAACGCTAATTTCAGGGAATCAACGTCGAACTCCAGTGTTGATTCTTCATCGCTTGTGCACCCTCGGTTAAGACTGAATCAGTGTTGGAATCATAACTAAAGCTCAACGGGACTTCAATGGTATTTCAACCTATATTAATTAAACCACAGAAAATTACTATGAATACTTCATAATATTGTAAATATGTAAATGTCCTGCTTTATCTACAGCCAGAATAAATGTTATGAAATACACCTATCGCCCTATATTATTAAACATTAGGTTTTTATCTAATATATAAATGACAATGTACAACTTTTCATCAGTTAAAAAACAAGTCTATTTAGTATAATTTCATTATTTGCAAACTTGCTCCTGCACTGTGTGGCATCCAGCCCCACCTATCCAGTCGAGAGCGGAGACATTCTTGAACTGCCTGCCTGCATAGGTAATGGCAAATTCAGAGCCTGCCTTTGCCCCCATTTACTGAGTCACTCGGAGACTTGAAAAGACTTTAAAAGAATGAAGACCTACACTATGTCACATCTAAAGACAACATGTCATTAGTCACAGAGTTTTAAGTCACAAACTATGATTTTGCACAGATGGGATCTTGCAAGGTCACGATTTGCAAGACAAATTAGATTCGTTTTGAGATCATGTGCTTGGTGGAAATTTACTAGAAGAGAAACTGTTGGACAGTGGAGCAGAAACAGAAGCAGGTTCTGACCCCAGCTGCCCTTGTGTGTGCAGTGGATTGTTCTGGATGTAAAAAAAAAAAAAGCCAACAAGAAAAAGAGAAGACAGTACAGATTATGGACAATTTTTCCTTCTCCACTTTATTGTGGTACAAATGGGAAAATGTGTCAAAGAGACACTCTTGCTCACTCCACAACTCCACCAGTTTCTCCTCCTTTTGCACAGTCCAACAGAACCATGGTTTCTGAGATGTTTTCCACTAGAGATGTTCCTGTACCCACTTTGCTGCTTTCTGTTTGGTGCTGGAGAGAGCTCACCTATTGGTTGTTGACAAGGTCCACATCACAGTTTGCATGAGACAAGACTAAAAACTTAAAGGGATCCCCCAGCAGATTTATTCTCAAACTTATTTTCAGTAAAAGTAGTTGCATATTTCCAAAATCAAACTTTCATTTTCGGACACCAAATAATGTTTGAGAAAAATGAATTTTCTTTAAAATGCCAGATGGGCTTGACGTACACTATATTGCCACAAGTATTTGCTCACCTGCTTTGACTCACATATGAGCTTAAGTGACATCCCATTCCTAATCCATAGGGTTCAATATGACGTCGGTCCACCCTTTGCA
>JAODLJ010000013.1:6500225-6511080 GCA_027576115.1 Cathorops melanopus
AACTAGGTTTAATAATCTCAGAATTGGTGTCTTGTATTCTTCTAATAGGAAATGCTAGATCATTTCAACTATTTTCACTTGCTAAGATATAATTTTTTTTGCAGTGAAATGAATGCAGGGTAACTGATTTTGCATTAAAGGGTACATGGGCTGGTGTTCACCGTCAAAGACAGTCAGATGTGACCAGCATGGTTACAGGCTTTAGACTGATAAGCAGACTGTGCATAAGCTTTGGAAAAAGTTGAAACCTGTGCCTTTAATTATCCAAATTTTTCCAATCCCACTGTGCTCCTCTCCTCAGCCTGACTTTACCGAAGTAATGATACTAGTCTGCCAATATTACAACTATAGAATGAAATGGCTTACTCATGAATACATCTTAGTTCTGAAATTTGTAGTACATATTTTTTGCTGTTTTGCATTTACTTTGACATAACTGAAATACCATCATCATTATTGTAGAAGTGGTATGTTTTAAAAAATGTGACCTATCTTAGAAAGAATTCTAACTCATTCTAACTGGAATGAATACTGCTATGAATCATACCAATTGCATTCATTTTATGTTACTGCATGAGTGTTTCATTTGTGGACTTGTCATTTTGTGCAGTGTGGAAATCAGGCTTGAATACATGCATGAGTACCGCTTTAGTGCTCTCATATTATTCTAAGCCTTTTGAGCATCTCCAGGCTGTGAGATGAACACATCTCCTTTGTGATGTGTGTTTGTGTGTGCACCCACCCGATGAGATCTAACCTGATGCACTCATGAAGAGGAGAGAGAATGCAGAACAAGCTTGCTTGTAGAGATGCTCCACCGAAGCTGAACACTTTCTCGTATACAGGTAAGTATTCTTTATCTAATACTATATTCTCTTCATTTAATGCTATTTATATAATGTTATATGTAGATTTGTAGATCATTAAATTAGCATGATGAATTAAATGTTTGTATTCCACCATTGTGAAATAACATCATCTCTGCAGAGCATTTTATATGACTTGCAATGCATTACATTTTTTAATTGCTTGTCTAAATATCCAAATCATTAGAAAAACCAACTTTAAAACTGAAGCACATTATGAAAACATGTCTGTTTTTAGTGCTCATACACATCCCATGTGTCCAAGATATTATGTTTACTTATATCCATCTTGTAAGCAAATTAACACATTAATCATTGTGTTTACTTATATCCAGTTATATCACCCCATGGCGCAGAATGAATGAATGAATATATATACATAAATAGTAAAGTATATCCTTTCCTTACATATACATGTCGAATGTTTTGCAGAATTTGACTAATTCAGATAAATTATCTTGAAAAATATAGGCAGACAACACTCATGAAACAAATTTGAAGGTCTTGAGTGCTGGCATGGTTTGTACAAAGATAAAAAGAGAAGAGCGTTTACTAATTTATGAGATTGCTTACTGCCATTAAGGTGCTAAGTTTGTGTCTTGCTACAACACTTGAAGGTAAAAGGAGATTTGTGAAAGTGAATTTTGCTTTTGTAGCAATTTTTGAACAAATGAAATGTTAAAATTAGGAAATATTAGAAAATTGTTCAATATTATTTAGCTTTACATCAGTGTGCATCCCCTGCAGATCAATATGCATCTGACTATTTGTAAGTGTGCACATACCCTGCACTACTCAACTACAAAGCAAATGCTAATATTACCATCTACAATTATTCAGGTACTATAAACAGGAGACTACAAATGGTGGCTATGAATACGATCTGATACCATAAGTAGTAGCTTAATGTATAGTTCTGGTAGTCATAGCAAAGTAATTATTTTAAGCACTTTTTTCTTTTTTTTTTCTACAATATAGCATTTGGAAATTCATTTTGTTGCTATGGATGGACAACAAAATAAAGAAAAAGAAAACACTGGCTCTGGTATGATTGAAGTCCTTTTGCTACCATGGTTTGAGTCAGCTTGTCCACTTAGAGAGAAGAGTCACTGAAAATCATTACAAAGTTATTCACCAAATCTTAGTCCAGGTGAACACCTGCATGATATTTTAGACCAACATGTGAAACCTATACAAAGGTGCACAGAAACTGTTTTGTGGGCTTTTCATAACCTATCAAAGTTACTTTGGCCAGATGTAAGCTCTTTTTTCAGGCATAATTAAGCCATTACAACACCAGAAAGTTTGCTTATTATGTCTAAGGCAGTCATATGGGCCTAAACACAATTGTAGCGCTATACACATTAGCAAGAGTCAGCACATGATTTTGTCTGCCTCTGAAAACTAGGTATGAATTCCATTATCATTAGCTTATCCTGTGAAGGGTCATGGGCAAGCTGGAGCCTATCCCAGCTGACTATGGGTGAGAGGCGGGGTACACCCTGGACAAGTCACCAGGTCATCGCAAGGCTGACACACAGAGACAAACAACCATTCACACTCCATTCACACCTACGGTCAATTTAGAGCCACCAATTAGCCTAACCTGCATGTCTTTGGACTGTGGGGGAAAACCGGCGCACCCAGAGGAAACCCACGCAAACATTGGGAGAACATGCAAATTCCACACAGAAAGGCCCTCATCGGCCACCTTCTTGCTGTGAGGCGACAGTGCTAACCACTACGGTACATCACTGTGCCGCCCCACAAGAGAAGCCTCTCAGCTAAATTTTGTGAAGGCTATGCCATTATAAATGTTGGCCCACCCCATCAAAATGGATGGCCACAAGTTAACTTACAAGTTAAGGGAGTTAAATCTATTATGTTCTGTTTCATGTGCTTCGATATAGTATATTGGTGTCTTGGACAAGTACTGTAGACTTTCCTGGAAACTAAATTGAGGTAAACTGGACACTAAACGTCGCACCATGATTAAAAATGATTCTCAGGTAGTGTTTATTGAAACATAGATATGCATATTCTAACTTTGGACCAATATAACCTCCAGTGATGGCATGTCTAACAGCATGTTCTGTTCGTGTGTATGCAAATACAAGGATTGCCTTGAAAAAGTTTGATCCTGAGCAGACACAGAGACAGAGAGAGAGAAAGAGAGAGAGAGAGAGATCAGTGAGAGTGCATGGTTCAGTTTTATTCAGGGCTTTGAAATGTCATGATCAAATTACAGTTGTGGTCAGAAGTTTACATACACATAATGGACATGAAGGTCATGACAATATTGGCCTTTCAGTGATTTAGTTCAAAATCATACATACAGGATCAAAATTTTACAAACACCCACTTAGATTATTAATTCGGTTGTGCTGAAAGTTCAGAAATATCATTTTACTTGCCAAGGACAAGACCTCTTCGTGATATCCTGTTCGTGATCATGATTGATGACAGCTTCTCTGTGCCAATATAAAGTTTTGTTTGACAAGTACAAGTTATTGGGAGGTGGTGTCGCTACTTTGTCAAGGTTTGGAAGAAGACCCAAACTGTCACACTCGGTGAGAGGAAATTGGTTCAGATGGTCAGGAACAAACCAAGGCACAGGCCTGCCATGAACTGGAAGCTGCTGCAACACCGGTGTCACTGTCTACAGTCGAGAGTGTTTTACATTACCATGGAATGAGTGGCTGCCATCCAAGAAAGAAGCCCCTGCTCTTTCACAAAATTGACACCTTCAAGCTCGACTAAAGTTTGCAGCTAACCACTGGGATAAAGAAAAAGCCTTCTGGAGGAAAGTTTTATGGTCAGAGAAGACAAAGATTGACTTGTTTGACCACAATGACCAGAGATGTGTTTGGAGGAGTAAAGGCAAGGCATTCAACCCCAAGAACACCGTACCAACTGTTAAGCATGGTTAAACAAAGTGGCTAGAATAATGAAGAAAGAGGACTACCTCAGAATTATTCAGCATATCCTCAAACCATCAGCTAGATGGTTGTAGCTTGGATACAATTGGGCGTTCCAACAGGACAATGACCCCAAGCACGTCAAAGCTGGTTGTGGAATGGACAGAGTAGATTAGCATTCAGCTTTTGGAATGGCCTTCCCAAAGTCCTGACCCCAACCCTACTGAAACAAACAAATTTCACTGAACTCTGCCAGAAGCTTGTTGTTATTGGCTACCAAAAGCATCTGGTCAAGGTGAAACTTGTCAAAAAGGATACTTCACCAAATATTAGGTGTGTTGTATGTATTTTTTGACCCTGTATGTATAATTTTAACCCTGTGGTGATTTCGGAAAACCCAAAGACAGAAAATAAGAATTGTGAAAGGAAGAATTAAATGAAATAATCTGTATAAAAATAAAGTTCAGGTGCACAGCAGCATGAATGAATCATATTCTTTTTTGTGCTTGTTATTATTTAAAGTGCAAATTGCTTTCGGGGAAAAAAAAAAAAAAAACCTGTCTCCGAATCTGGAGGTGCGTGTTTTGGCCAACCTTTAACGCCTGCCAGAGGGTAACAGTTCAAAGAGGTGGTGGCCAGGGTGGGTGGAGTCCTCGATGATGTTGATAGCTCTGCTGAGGTAGCGTGAGGTGGCAATATCCTCCAGAAAAGGAAGTGAGCAGCCTGTTATTTTCCTTACTGACTTCACCACTCTCTGGAGCACTTTCTTATCTGCAGTAGAGTAGCCTGCATACTACACCATTATGCAGTAGGTTAGTACAGTAGGCTCTCTATAGTCGCCCGGTAAAAGGCTACCAGCAGCTTCCTTTCAGTGTTGTGCCTCCTAAGAACTCTCAGAAAGTGCAGTCTTTGCTGTGTTCTCTTGATGTTTGTCACGGTGTTGGCCGACCAGGAGAGGTCCTCTGATATGAGGACTCCCAGGAACTTGAAAGTTTGCACCCTTTCCACACTTGCCCCGTTGATGCAGAGAGGGACCAGCTCTGAGTCTCGTTTCCTCCTGAAGTCCAGTATTAACTCCTTGGTATTGCCATAACATTCATGTCTATGAGGAGTTTACATAAAGTTACTGACTGCAACTATATGTTGGATGTACGAAAACAGTCCCACTCACATCTCAAGTTGAGACCAATCATGAATGCCAGTGATGTAGCTGAGCTTGAAGTACTGGTCAGACATACAATTCACAAATGTTGCCGACAGTGTTGGCTTTCCAGTGTTTCCAAGGGCATAAATGGTAGCATTAATATTTAATTCAACACACACACACACACGGAGCACTAAACATATCCAGACAGTATCACTGTGTGAATACACACCCCTCGTGTATATTCATATGTACACTTAGTTGCCATTTTACTGAGTAAACCAAATTATATCTACACATACTGGCCATTTTTACAGGTCCACCCATCAACAAGATACAGTATAATCATCTGGTTTAATCTATTCAATTTCTGACACAGAAATCCAGTCAATTTTCCAGGTAGAGCTTTCTTTATGCGATTACTATGTCATTCCATTAAAACATTTATATACAAGTTCAGACAAAGGACATGTTAGCCAAGAATGTTCATTTACTCATTAATGGGATGTCTCTGCTTCCCAGGGGCAAGTAAGTGATACTGTACGTGTTAGGCCACCTGGCCAATTAGGAGGCCAGCTGGTGCTACAAATTTCACTCTTCCTACCCTTTTAATGATGGCATCAGTGTTCTTGACAGTATAAAAAGTCCACCTGTTCTTGTAAACATTCACAGATAAAAAATTATTCTTAAAAAAAAAAGACAATATTTAATGGATAAAACCGGCTTCAAACAGGTTATTAGACTAAATGAATGCCGTGCTTATATCACCCTAAATCTGAAACATTTTGGACCGTATGGAAAATGCAAAAAAAAAGAAAGAAAGAAAGCAATGATTTCGAAATTTACTTTGACTTGCATTTCATTGCCCACAGTATGAACCAAAGATATTTCATGTTTTGTCTGATCAACTTAATTTCGATCGTTAATATACGTATATCCATTGCGGCGTTTTATGCCTGCAACACATTCTAAAGAGTTGGGACTGGGGCAATTTAGGACTAGTAATGAGGTAAAACAATGAAATAACGACATGATTTGAAACAGGTGATGTCAACAGGTGATTGTAATCATGATTTGGTCCAAAATACAAAATCAGGATCCAGGAAAGACGTAGTCTTTGAGGAGCAAAGATGAGCAGAGGATCTCCAGGTTCACAAACAAATCCGTGAGAAAATTATCTAAATGTTTAAAAACAAAACAATGTTCCTCAAATGAAGAAACCAAAAGGTTTAGATATTTCACTCTCTATGGTATATCATGAAACGATTCAAGGAATCTGGAGGAATTTGGGTGCGTAAAGGGCAAGGGCTCAAGCCAAAGCTGAATACCCGTGATCTCTGATCCTTCAAATGGCATCGTATCAAGAACCGTCATTCATCTCTAGCTGATATCACCACTTGGGCTCGGGATTACTTTGGCAAACCTTTGTCAAGCTCTACAATACAGAGTTACATCCACAGATACCAGTTAAAACTTTACTGTTCAAAGAGGATCCCTTATATTAACTGTGTCCAGAAGCACTGTTGACTTTTCTGGGCTCAGACGCATCTGCGATGGACCATCACTGAGTGTAAACATGTATTGTGGTCAGACGAATCAGTATTCCATGTCTTTTTTGGAAGAAATGGGCACCATGTGCTCCGGACCAAAGATGAAAAGGACCATCCAGAGTGTTACTCGCAACAAATTCCAAAAGCCAGGGTGTGTCATGGTTTGGGGTTGTGGCAGTGCCCTTGGTAAAGGTAACCTATACTTCTATGATGGCAGCATTAAAAGTACATTGAGATTTTGAAGCAGCACATGCTGCCTTCAACACAACATCTTTTCCAGGTAGATATCAACAAGACAATGTAAAACCACATTCTGTACACATTACAAAGGCATGGCTGTGGAAGAAGAGGGTGCCTGTCCCCTCTGTCCCCAATAGAGAATGTGTGATGAATACTGAAATGATAAATATGATGACAACCCCATACTCTTACATATTTTAAGGCCTGTTTGCAGGAAGAATGGGACAAAATAACACCTGAAACATTTCATCACTTGGTGTCTTCCGTCCCTGAACACCTTTTCAGTGTTGTGAGAAGGAATGGCAACATTATAAAGTGGGAAATGCTTTACCGTCCCAACTTTTTTTGCAACGTGTTGCAAGAATCAAAATTGAAATGTGTTTCTTTTGAAGAAACAATAAAATTCATGAGGTAAAACATCAAATAATGTGCTGTTGTTTTGTTTTGAGTGCAATACAGGTCAAAGATTCTTTCCCAATCATTGTTTTCAGTTTTAATTTCAACATACCGTCTCAACTTTTTTTGATTTGGGGTCGTATTTATATAGAAACCATATGCTATGGCAAGAATTTATAAATCGTGCAAAATGAGTATGATAATGTTATAGTTTTTGGTTCGTGGTGACATTTGGTCGAAAGGGGCATGAAGTGCATAAAGGGTGTTTCAAAGTGTCAAAACACATCCTATTCTATGTAACATAAGTGGAGTACTATTACATATAAATGTGTTATTTTATGTTACACACACTAACCACACCCCCTCAGAGATCGTTTTTTTCCCTGTTAGAACGGGGAGAGCGTGTGTTGACGAGGAAATACTGTGTGTTTGCCGATAAAGAATCCCAGATTGTAGAAGAAGGATTGCCACAATGACAGGAAGAGACAGTCCTGCTAACACAATGTCCTTCATGGTAATATTAGAGTTCATGTTAGTACAGTGTGTGAGGCACAGTTTCAAAAATCTGAGCCAGCAACTGACGCATAGTGTTAGAGGATTCACACAGCCTGAAACGCACGTCCAAGAACTGTTTTTATTCCATAAGTCACGAAACACGAATGCATCATTTTCCTTTGATGCTGAGATGCAGAGTTATAGTTGCCACTCTGAAGTTGATTATTTTCCATCTCCTGAAGTGTTTTTCTTTTTAGACCACAGCAATTTGCCACTGATTCCAATTCTTTAATTTATTACTGAATATACTTTTATCCATTTATAGTTACCTTATGTGGAACATCAAACAAACAGTCATTGAGCCTCTCTCTTGAATGAAGTAGTAATAGAAAACCTTAGCTTGTCCTGTTGCTAAAAATGTGCCTATACTCACCGTTGATGAGTATATATTTTGAATCCATTTATTATTAGACTTCGACTATATGGTACATCCACTAAGTCCCTGGATAAGTAGTTGTGAGAGAAACGATAGTGTATTCGAACAAGCATATTAGTACAGACCTGGGATCCGAATTACAGACAGAATTACTATCAGAGTTGCTGTTAAAGAAAATTAATCAACACCTTTTGACCAGAAATGAGAATTCAGCAGTAAATACTTCTGCGACACTATATGGCCAAAAGTATATGGACACCCGACCATTGAATATCGCATTCCAAAACCATGGGTGTCAGTCCCCTCTTTGATCTTACAACAGCCTCCACTCTTCTGAGAAGGCTTTCTACCAGATTTTGGACCTGTGGGGTGGGTGGAGTGGTCATTCCCAATAAGACCACAAGAGGCTGGGCAAAGATGTTGGAGAATTTGTGAAAAGTCCATGTTGCGATTGATCCCAAAGGTGTTCAGTAGGGTTGGTCAGGTTTCTGTACAGATCACTTTAGTTCTTCCACACCAACCTGAGCAAACCATGTCTTTATGGACCTCACTTATCATGCTGGAACAGGTTCGGGGCCCTTAGTTCCAGTGCAAGTTAATGCTAATGTTAACGCAACAGCATTCTCGACAATTGTGTGTTCCCAAATTCGTGGCAAAAGTTTGGAGAAGGCCTATATATGGGTATTACATTCAGGTGTTGACATACCTTTGGTCATATAGCGTATCTGCCAATGTGGAAAATTGTCCTGAACGGAGCTTTGTTTGGTCTTCTTGCAATTCCATAAGAAGAGCGTGTGAGCATAGAGTATATTGGGCTTTGAAAGCTTTAAAATCAATATTGTTTAGTGTATGTGATGTTCTCCAGAAGCCATGATTTCTCCAGCAGCTTTGCTTTATTAAAAGTCACACACAATACAAACAGCTGGAAGAACTGGCATGGTTTTTGCATCATCGACAACATTTGTTGTTTAATATTCAAAACAAAAAATCCTTCAGTGATTAAAACCAGGATTTCGATTATTCCTACATGACCAAATGGCAAATGGGACCCAAATTCGGATAAGAACGAGATGATAAAATCTTACCAGATGTTTTGAGGACAAATCATTAAAAATTATGCAATGAAGGCAGGGAGCGAGCTCTGCAATATAGCAAAAGAAAAACCCTGTCTTTTTACTTGCTGTTCTTGTAATTCTTATTACCGCTGACATCATTTGTAAAGTGCTGCATCTCGATACATTATTGTATCTTTAAAAATGAACAGATCCTGACTTTTCAGTCAAACTTCTTTGCCATTTTTCATTTTACAACCAAAACTGCCTCAAATTTTCCATGGGTGAAAAATCAGTTCATACCTTGAACAGATGTCTCTCATCACTTGACGATGTTTATTTTCTCATGCTCTCACCATTTCCCTCGGGTGGAATTAAAATCAAAACCGTTAGTCCTAACCATCCTCAACGTTACACACAAATAAACAACTTAGTCACTTTTATACCAAAGCACCAGTGATTTATTGATTCTGAATGCTCAGAATATATTGGTTAGTCTTCTGGAACAGCAGCTCTGAAAATAGTATCTGGTCGTAATTCAAGTGATAGGTTTTTGTTCATGCACTCGTTCAAATATGATATTGTTTTTATTAGAACAGCTAATTTACAGGGACTTATATGAGTATGACAAAAGCGCCACGTAATCCAAGCCTAATAATAAACAGATTTTAAAGCCATGCTGTTGTTTAACAAGAAAAACAATTGTTAATATGGTCATGGTTTCTGGAACGAACATTTACAGAAGGAGTCTCCACTGTCCGCACTTTTGTTTTCAGACATAGGAACGTTTTCAGGATGAAGGGCTTTGCGCTTTTGTCTGTAACATGACAAGCTTCATTTTTTTGTCTTAACATCAAGAGAGGATAAAAGTGAAGCTGGTGAGGGAACGACTGTTTAAAGGTTCGGACTACAAAGTTGAATTCTGGGCAAAATGTTCTATTTCTATTGTTGTTGGAGTTTTGAGATGTTTCACTGCTGCACACACCATGTATCCTGTGTGTAAATGTTTTGCTGAGATAAAAAAGCGTCCTACATTTGATAATTCCAGAGATTGCCGAAGCAAGTGAGTAGCAATATCACATGACTACCGTGGGGTGTTTGACCTACTTTTAACCAAAACTAGTCGGCGTGGGCAAACATGGCAGACTCCGCTCTCCCGTCAGCTAAAAGCCAACAGAAAAGGAAAGGAAAGGAAAGGAAAGAAAAGGAAAGCCTGCCTCGTGAGTGCAACTGCAAGATAGAGCAAGGTTAGATGACATGTCATTTTTCTGGATGGATAACCAAATCATTCTAGCTCGTGCTTAGCTATCTTAGCCTTAGAATCCATGGGTTTAGCTCCACGGTAGCAAGTATGGAGTTATACACCTAATATTTTCATCTTACAGAGAAAGAAACGAGAATACAAAAGCAGGAACTGAGAAAAGATATCTTCGTCTTTTGTTTCACGGATCTATTCGCGAATGTCAACCACAAATTACATCCCTTCAACTCAAAACTCTGCAAGGTCGATGAAGAGTCACGATGTTTTCCATGCATCGCCATCTTGGTGTGATGCAGTTCCACATTTATGCTGATTAGTTAAAGCTCCAGGGCGGCACAGTGGTGTAGTGGTTAGCGCTGTCGCCTCACAGCAAGATGGTCCGGGTTCGAGCCCTGTGGCCGGCGAGGGCCTTTCTGTGCAGAGTTTGCATGTTCTCCCCCTGTCCGCATGGGTTTCCTCCGGGTGCTCCGGTTTCCCCCACAGTCCAAAGACATGCA
>JAODLJ010000013.1:6720887-6738853 GCA_027576115.1 Cathorops melanopus
AGCACAATAATCGTGCTCTTTTTTCACACTCTGAAAACTTGGGGAGGGAAAAAAAAAAAAGTTTCCGAGCCGACATGCAAGTGTTCATTCATCCCCTCCTCATCCTCACTTTCAGGAAGAAACAATATCTGCTGGAAAATTATGTCAAAATCTGGAGAAATATGAGCATTTAAGACGCCTTTAATACACAAACATCTATCTGGGTTCATGTGCAAGTCTTTCTTTCTTTCTTTCTTTCTTTCTTTCTTTCTTATAGTTCCTTGTCTTTAAAGCATATTGTTTTATCCTGCTATCCTCAGCATTTCTATTCTGATGAATAGATTAGATTAGATTAGATTAGATTAGATATTCTCTATTATCTGTAGTATGCTCTGCAATTTAACACCATTTAAACTTTAAAAAGAAAGAAAGAAAGAAAGAAAGAAAGAAAGAAAGAACATCCCCTGGTCAATAAATCATGCAAAAGCCATGACTTCAAAGAACCTAGACGAAATAATTTGTTGTTTTAAGTCTGGAAGATTCAAATTTCTTCTTTAAAATTTAAACACATTTGTTGAAGTTCAGTCAGGGAGTTATTATTATTATTATTATTATTATTATTATTATTATTATTATTATTATTATTATTATTATGTTATTTCTTCAATTAAAAAATAAGTTTAAGCTTTTTTCAAAGTTTCAAAATAAAATTTCACAAGGATTTAAATAAGTAAAACAAACAGATTAATAAATAAATCGCATGTTATATCTCTATAAAAATATAAATAGATCTGACCATAAAATGTATAATAATAATAATAATAATAATAATAATAATAATAATAATAATGCAAATATTTTCTCTTGCATTAATATTGGACCTTTTTTGTTTTTTTATTTAATTTAAATTAATTTTTTTTTTAATTCTTCAGTATCTGGTATATTGTCCGTGCAACACATTTCCCCCCAAATTCCTGACAAGTGTTTGAACTTAACTGAAGAACCCTGCTGTTTTCAATGCCAAGTTAAACTTTATGAACCTATGATTTTTTAATGTTGCATTCACAGGGAAATCTGTCTGATCACACAGTTTGTCAGTTAATTCCATGGTCACAGAAGCACCGTTCTGTGATCTGGTCATGGACGACATTGCTGTCATCAGGATGTGATGAGATCAAATTATGGGAAAAAAATCAAATCAAATCAAATGAGGCGAAATAATCACTAATCCGAATTTTACATTTTTGAAAAGACGCGTCATCACATGACATTACATCACATTACATTACTACGTTATTCTTTATACACGACTGTGCAAAAGTCATTGCACCTTTTTTTTTTAGTAGAAACGTGTGTTAGAGGTTTTTATTTTATGACTTCTACATGATCGAGTCAGTCCAAAAAGATTTTCCAAATATTAGTTTTACAGCACAAAATTTAATGTTACAGGGGGGAAAATGTTTTGAATGTCAGGAAAGAAAGTAGCATATTATTATAATCTAAGGAGAGCACTTTTCACTCTCTCTCCCCCTGCTCTCTCTCTCTCACACACACACACGAAGACTGCTGCAAAACCAAGTCGCAATGTAATGTGACAGTCAAAGTCTGTCAAAGAAGAACTGCATCTGCTTCTGCAAGATGCTCAGTCAAAATTACCAGCTCCAGTAATTTCCTTATAAAACTCCATAAATTGTCCTCGACACTGTTTTTTTTTTTAAGCAAAGTGTCTTCAGAGCAAATATTGGCTTGTTTCACTGTTGGGTTGCTCCTCTTTATAGTGCTTTAAAATCTAGAAACATTACATTTCATTCCTGTCTTTGCTCTCCAGCATTATTTTGCCTGTCTTTAAGACTTTTACTCGACTGGAATAGAACACGATCATAGTCGGGTAATTCATCATTTCTGGCGCGTGCACAATAATAAATGACCAGGTCAGGCACTGCACTCCGGCGGCGCACAACGTTTTCAGAGAAATCGGACGTTTAAACAGACTCAGCTGTGCAAGCTGCAGCAGGGCAAACCACTGGATATTTCTATGCGTTTAAATATAAAGGACTAAGAAAACGACAAAAGGCGACAGGAAGGGACTTCTTCTTCTTCTTCTTCTTCTTATTATTATTATTATTATTCAGTGTGTATATTTTTATTCATAAGATACGGTTGGACTATAATTTCTGCCAAGCTGTTATGACGTTTCATACTTTAATCTGTAAAATATGTGCAGATGTTGGGTAAAACACCGCTGTCGTGTATTTAAACGTGAATAAATTATGTATCGAGGTTGGATTTGGAGCCCACAGAATGATTATGGATAAGTTTGTACATTCACTAAATCTGTCCATGCACTAGCATATTTTCTCTTCGCCATAGATAGATAGATAGATAGATAGATAGATAGATAGATATTTACTACTCTGTCGTGCACGCGCACATTACACCTTATATACAGCTCCATTGCCCTTATTTTAACTTTTCTGCTGTGCTGGAAATAACATTTTCAACTGTCTTTGCCTCGAGCTCGCGTTTGAGTATGCAAATGAGCGCGTGGCAGATGTTTTTTGTTTTTTTCCCCATCCGGGTACTGGCTTACGTACTATTTCTCCGTATCCTCTTAAGCAGGCCTGCTGAGAGTGCGCATGGCGTTTTAGGGCGTTTTGATGATTTGGCACGAGAACCAATCATCACTGTACTCCACTGCCGGCCTGACCAATAGGACAGAGAGATGGTTTTTGGTGGCTCTGTGACGTCACTCACAGGTGAAAGTGGGGACGGTCTGAGCGTTGTGTGTTTATGTGTGGGGGTGTGTACGACGCGCGTGTGCGCGTCTTTCTCTCTCGGACGCAGGAGCGCGCAGGAGCGACGTGGACCGAAATGAAAGTCGCGCGCCACCGCGGATCGTGGAATCATGTTGGACAAGAAGGGCGCGTGAAGAGCGGATGAGTGCAACGAATTGGTCTCACTTTTCCATTTGACCTCAAGTAGACTTGTTATTTGTACTATTTGTTGTTTTTGTTTGTTTCCTCTTCTTACGCGCGTGATGGCCGTGCGGAGCAGCTCGTTGATGCCTTTCTCCATTCAGGCCATTTTAAACAGAAAAGGGGAAGAAGAAGAAGAAGAAGAAGAAAAAGACGAAGAAGGAAGGCGCCGTCTGAAAGAGCTGGACATGTGTTTTTCGAAAAGCGCGTGCTGGAAAATATTCGGAGGAACGCATGAGGAGGAGGAGGAGGACGACGACGACGACGAGGAGGACAGGGACAGGGGGAAGAGGGAGAGGGAAAAAGAGATGGAGAGAGCGCGCGTGGCGGCGAGCCACCACAAGAGTTACGACTCAGACTCTGGGCTCAGCGAGGACCACCATCACGACCACCACCACCACCTCCACCACCACCTCGACGACGAGCGCGAGACGAAAAGCATCTCAAGGCGCGAGGCGCGGGACGGCTGTGACTCGCGCGCACTGGATGAAAGCTTTCAGGACGAGACAGACCGAGAGTCCACGGCTGCCGAGCACGCGCGAGAACTGAGCGACTGCGAGCTCTTAGCCAGCGTGTCCGGTAAGTGCACGAGGCCACGTTTTCACTGGGGCTGCTTTCATTTTTTTTTTTTTTTTTGGAACATTAACTCCTATTAAAAATCTAGAAATCTGCCTCGACAGTCACATCAAAAGTTCATAAATATTTTTGCAACAAAATAGTTTCAAACTCTCTCGAAATGTCTCGGTGTCTGCAACAGTGCGCGTGCTTGATCAATGTTTCGTTTACTTTTCGATTCTTTTTTTTTTTTTTTTCCCCACCCAAATCAGTAGCGCGCGCACCGATTTGTCGTTTTCATCCGATGCAAGAGAAACACATCTGGATTCGTGTTTATTTCAATGCAAAAGAAAAGCACCGAATTAATCCATTCGTATTTGATTCCTTCCGACTTGAAATATAAACATCAGTGGAATTCAGAGCCTGAACTGATCAGTGTTTGAAAATGAAAGAACATCATTAGGCTCTATTCTCGATGTTTTCTATGTCTGGTTCAAATTGTTGAAATTGAAAGATTTACCCGACAGATTTGGACAATACTTCGTGCAAAAGTTGAAAAATGGTTCCTGGAAAATCTTCCTCGGGGTGGTTCAGGAGTGGAACCTTTCAAAGTGGCTCCAGGAACGTTGGGGCTGGGGAAGTGATCTCGAGGTTCCTTGTGAAAGTGTATGATGATGCCAAAGGTGCACAAGAGAGGAGTGAGGTTTAAAATGTAGTTCCAGGATTGATAAACTACACTGAAGGTGATTATTTATGCTTTTTTTCCCCCTCTCCTCTTTTGTGCAGACTGTAATAACGCGGAGGAGAAGGTCTCAGAGCAGCCCGGAGGAAAGCAGCGGAAGAAACGTTCTCGCGCAGCTTTCTCTCACGCGCAGGTGTTCGAGCTCGAGCGCCGTTTCAGCCACCAGCGCTACCTGAGCGGACCGGAGCGCGCGGACCTGGCGGCGTCGCTGAAGCTCACGGAGACGCAGGTGAAGATCTGGTTCCAGAACCGCCGCTACAAGACCAAGAGGCGCCAGATGGCCGCGAGCAGCGCCGCGTCCGCCGCCGCCGCCGCCGCTGCCGACCTGCTCCTACCCGCCGCCAAGCGCGTGGCCGTGAAAGTGCTCGTGCGCGACGACCGCAGGCAGTACTCTCCCGGAGAGCTGCTCCTCCTGCGCCCTCCGCCGCTCCTCGCGCTCCAGCCGCCATCTTCTTCCTCATCTTCCTCTTCCTCTCCTTCATCATACTGTTACTACTATCACCCGCACGCGTACTGTGCACCCGCCTGGACCCTGTCCGCGTGCACTGGGAACCAGTGATGCAGTGATTCACTGGGGAAAAAGAGAGAAGTGTTTTGTTTGTATGTTTGTCCCTTTGTTTGTTTGTTTTATTTGTTTGTTTGGATTTTAAGCTCCGAACAAATCCAAAAAAGGAGGGAGAAACGATAGACATTGCGTTCAACTGTTTTAAGCTGAAACAAACCTAAAGACTAATGACATCACTTTATTTTATTATTAATGTGATACTTTTTGGTATTATTATTATTATTATTATTATTATTATTATTATTATTTGTATTCCCCCCCCCTGAATGTATATAGGAAGTTACACGTTTCCGTTCATGTCACTTGCACACAGGGAAAGACAGATGTGTAAGTGAATCAGTGAAAACGGTAGGACTCCAGCACTTCCGGTTTATAATCTAATTCCTGCGCAAACAAAAACACCAGAGTGCGTGTGTGGTCACATGTGCAGACTTTAGTATTAGTGTTCAACCTTGTTGCTGTTTACAGAAGAAGAAAAAAAAAGACAGCGAACATTAAAGCACACATATAAAGCTGTGTATGTGTGTGTGTGTTTTGTACTCATTGTTTGAGCAGAAAGGTTTATTCTATTAAACGCGTTTTAAGTGACCGTTCAGATCTTGGGTGTCGTTACATTTGTGTTTAAGTGCACTTGGTTCATGTGAAAACAGACGAAGGAATTCGGTAGAATGAACGTTAACGACCTGATTAAACGCTTTTACGTTTTCATGAGACTGAAGTTACCTTGTAAAAAAAAAAAAATCACCACGTGTAATCAATAGCTGAGAGAGGTCTTGAGTTGCACTTGGTGTCTTGTAATAGGGTTTGTAGCCTTTTTAGGCTGTATAATAATAATAATAATAATAATAATAATAATAAATTCCAGCTATTTATCCAGAGCGACGTGTAACAGGACCCTGACAGACCCACAGCAGTAGGCAGCCTGGGGACCAGTTGGGGCTGAGATGCTTTGCTCAAGGCACTTCAGCTATTCCTGCTGGTCCAGGGAATCGAACCAACAACATTTTGGTCTCAAAGACGCTTCTCTAACCTTTGGGCCATGGCTTCCTCAATAACAATATAATAATTTTTTTAAATAATAATAATAATATGTAGGCTATTCAAGCCCTTTAAACCTACTCAACTTTGTCTGACTGAAGCATTCATGCCAAATGAAAAATTTTAAAGAATAAATAAATAAATCGAGTTTAATTTGTGCATTGCTCCCCATATGTATGTGCTGTTAGTCTATATCATTGTATCAGGCTTTGAGAGTTAGAAAGTGTGTGTGTGTGTGTGTGAGATGAATGCTCCATCACAAAGCCCATGCGTTATTTTTTTTCTATTTTTATGTTTTATGGCCCTGCATGTGTGTCCTGCACATCCCTGTGAAAGTGTTGTTAAGGTGATTTAAAGTCCCCGTCCTGCTTTACTCGGTGATTTAATGCGAGCCTGCACGCGCCGATGAGCTCCACGAGTCGGAATGGAAAGAAGCCCAGCACCGGACCGGTTTAATCAGGCTTAAAGATTGATCGTCTTTTCAAACCAAACGATTTTCTCACTTCTCTGCACTGATGCCGAGATGCTCGGAAATTGTTTGATGGCTGAACACATGGTTATTCTTTAATTTATGAAGTCTTTCACTTTATGATGGTGTTGAGCACTGAGGGGTTTGTTTGTTTGTTTGTTTTTTGATCGAGAGATTGATGTTTAGTCACAGTAATATTTTCAATCACGTGTTTTTTTTTTAAAATACACAAATAAGTACTTAAAAAAATCCCAAGTGTTATTTTTATTTTTTTGTATAGAACGCGAGATTACAAATCAACCTACATTGCACCAAATAATAATAATAATAATAATAATAATAATAATAATAATCTCAATTTATACAAAAAAAAATCCAGTTTAAATCTGACAAAAAGTATTATTATTACTACTACGACTACTACTATCCTGGAATGCGCATGCTCCTCCGAGGCGCGTGCTCTCAAACCTGCACAACAAAACACAATGTTACCTTCATTAACTACTTCTTCTTCTTCTTCTTCTACTTATTATTATTATTATTATTATTATTATTATTATTATTATTAAATGTGCATTTACATGGTTTAGGTAAAACTTTTTTTTTTGGTCCAGTTACCATTGCAGAAAATTTTGGCTGTCTGAAATAATTTCTTCAGACACTCATTTGTCATCTGGATATATTTATGGCTTGTTTCAGGAGTCTATTAATATCTTTCAGGCAACGTTCAAGGCATTTCTTAAGCAGTAAATCGCAGTTTATGTTTATTCTTTGTTGTTGTTTGTTTTATTTTTAGTCAGAGAGAGAGAAGTGAACTGGAAATGTTAACATTTCTATGTCGATTCACTGTCGCGTTTTGAACGTGTCGTAATTGTGACGTTGTTGTTGTTGTTTCCCTCTGGAGCAGAGCAATCCCATAATTCTCTGCAGCGCGCGAGAGCTTTGTTGAGTCTGAAACCGTGGCGACGCAAACAGTCGCTCTGACTGGAAAGTTGAACAGTTTCACCTGATATTTTCTTCATGTAGCTCAATAAATAACACTAATATTGTTGTTTTATGGCCATGTTTGCCTTAAAACCGTGTTATTTACGAATTAACTGAGTAATTTCTCGTCAGTATTCGTGTCACGCGCTGAGCGCCAGGCCTCTCACTAGCTGACCCAGGCCTCGCTGTGGAAATCACTTTGTTTGGCTTGGTAAGAATCAATAAATATTGTATTTTATTAGCATATTATCAAATAAATGTGACGACAAAGCCGACTGGATCCGTTTAAAATCCTAGAAATGTGTTTTAAATGTGTTTCGAATACGTTTTTATCCGTTCATCTCCATTAGAGCTGTTTGTTAGCTGTTAGCTAGCTGCTTCATTTGCTGAGTCATTGTTTTTCCTTCATGTTTCAGACAGAAATGTGAAACAAAATAATTAGCTCAAGAGTATAAACATCTACAACTGCACTCAGTCTTAACAGATTTCTCTCAGTTCCGGAGACCTTTTTTAGTTTTTAGCTTATTTATGAGTCTGCTATCATGTCTTTGTGTGTGTGTTAGTACAGAATAGCATCATCAAACTTCAATGTTTTAACCTGTTTTCACAGAACTGAGTCATTTGATCCTCATGTTGTTCAGCGAGTGCTGTGCTGCTTGGGTTACTGTTCCTGAATGAACGTGACCGTTTTCTACGTCCATTTACACACACACACTGAAAAAATTGCGCCAGACTGGAGTGCGTGAGCGAAATACCTTTTGATTTTTGCCAAGGGTACTGTCAAAGGTACATGTACCTTCAGGATGTATTTTTCACCTGGAAACCTGGATTTTAAGGTCTAGTATACCTGGTCATAATTGCCTGTTTCTTTAAAGATTAAAAAGTGTACTTTCAGGGAAACATAGCCCCTGAAATGTAGCGTTGAAGGAAGGTGACAAGGAATAGGATAGTTTAGTACCCTTTAATTTCGAGTGTAAAGAGCGATGAGTTCATCTCTCGACACATCGCTCTATTTATTCAGACACTACTGTATTATCGACATGTTAATTTAACTCCGCGTTGCTAGCAGTGCGAGCCTACGCAGTAATAGCTGACCAACAGTTCCAGGATGTTTCTTCTCAAAGAGTTTTGCCACAAATACTCCGAGAGCACCTCAGACTATGACTAATTTAGCACACAGAAAGATGAAACTCCTCCCAGTATCACCTCAAGGGATTTTACTCCACCACATTGAACTAGCCTACAATTGTGGCTCGAGTAACCAAGACCTCTCAGAAAACAATTGAAACCGCCAAAGTTAACAAGCAGTTGTAATAATAGCCATTATGGCAATTTGAGTCATGGCATATCATGGCTTCTGCTTGAAAATGGGAATCAGTTATAGCCAGAAGAATCTATGTCGTGGGCTCTGTGCTCAATCCCAAGTCATTTGTGATTGAAGCTCTCAGTTGTGTTAACTGGTACACGATACAGATTAAGCGATACTTGAATCGGCTTCGACACCTTCCCTTTTTAGCAAACTGTACGACGAATATGACTTCTTTCTCCTCATACTCTTTGTGTATCATGGAATGAAATAATGGCTGAGACACAAATAATGGACTTCCTGTTGTGTTATATGTCCAGGACATCGTCATTCGAATTCCTTTTTCCTCATAACTGCACTACACATGGTACAAAGCGAACGCTTTAGTACCCGATTTAGAGCATGATGTCTAACTGAGAGGCATTTTGGTTTGAACTCCAGGCATTATATGTGTGTGTATGCCTTAACTCCAAACTTCACAGTGCACCATGAATCTAGGTTTTTTGAGTTCTGTTTACTCCTCTGTCTTTCGCCATTCTTTTCACAATCTGTCTTGTACACCCTGAGTATTGCACTCTTTTTATTTTACTTAGTTCAAGCGGGAGGTATTTGGTGCATAAGAGCCCCACGATACGTGTAAAATAAATGGCCTTTAGATTTTATATCATGCACGATGGCCCATATGTCAGACAGGCACTATTTGGATTCAACACCTTATTCCTGACATGTGAAATAATGCCTCCTATACATCCATTTCTTAAAAAAAAAAAGGCTTAAATTGAGAATGGTTAAGGGTTCGAGACATTGACTGCCCCATGACAGGTTAATGTGCTGCATCTCATCTCATCGCCCCGGATAAATTTTTTTTCCCCAAATTTTTCGACTTTAGGTGTCCAGTAGCAAGCCTTTTAGGATTTGGCTTCCTGATATATATGCCCTACTTGGCGTATGGAAAAACATATACACTATAGTGCACTATGTCTGCAACAGGAAGTCATTTAGAATTCAGGACAAAATAACTCTACACAGGATCTGTGTGTGTGTGTGTGTGTGTGTTTCCTGAAATGTAGACACCCATATAGGTTTGTAGGACAGAGTGCAAAACCTTTCTACTTGAATGAGATTCTTGTTCTTTATTATCAACTGACAAGAGAGCACATAATTTTTTATGTTTTCTCATAAATCTGTAGAAGTGAGAGCGCTTGAAATGACGCTGTATTGCACGTGGAGGTGCAGTGAAGGCCTGGCTCCTTTCCCCCTTTAGATTCATCCCCTATAAATAAGTACCCCGATGGTTAAACATTCCGGGAAAACGCGCAGAAATGACCGAGAGGGGGGAAAAAACCTCGAACGAGGCCTAAAGCTTCTATTGAGTGTGTTTGAGAGAGAAAGAGAGAGAGAGCTCAGTCGTGTCTGGAAATGATTCGCAGATGGAACTTCAGTTTTTGCCACTCAGAATGGTATTGACATTGAGATTATGCGAGATCTACACACACACACACACACACACACACACACCTCTTTCTTCCACTCAGTTTCAATTAGATTAAATGAAAATAAATTCAACTGGCACGACATAAGAAAAAAATAATGATATGAATGGTTTAAAGAGGGGAAAAAAAGAAAAGGAAGAGGAAATATTTTTTTAAGCAAAGGAACAAAATAAATATATTTTCTCTCTCTCTCTCTCTCTCTCTCTCACACACACACACACACACACGACATTTTCTTTTTTTTTTTAGGGATTATAGTGTAGTAATAAACTACACGTGCGTATAGGCAAGCTGCCCTGTCACTACCCCACACACACACACACACACTGCTGCAATATACTTTCCGTATCAAGTAATAATAATAATAATAATAATGATATAAGGCTGATGGAGACTTGTGCGTTCGGAGCTGACATGACCAATGCCGTGGTAATTTCCCCTCAGGTTTATCAGGCATTATGTCTCGCTTGTGCTCTGTATATTTATGCAGACATTGGAGACGTCAAAGGCAATTTGTGCGCACACGCTAATAGAGGCGGCCTGACGGCGTAATGGCGCTTAATCAGAGCGATCATGTCGGCCCGCGCGAGCCCGTTGTTGTGCCAGATCAGGTTTCCCGTAATGTAATGTAATGGCGGCGAAATTGGCGTTTTTCCTCGCTCTCTCTCTAATCCCCCCGCGCGCCTCCGCACCTGCGAGCCATTCCTCCTCTCATTTCATCTCCTCTCATTTCATCTCATCTCATCTCATCATCTCTCATCTCATCTCATCTCTCAGCGACATCATTCAATTACACTCTTGACAAAAAAACAAAACACGGGCCGTGATTTATTCCCAATAAGTGCAGGTAAGAGAGATCCTATAAACATCACATCATATTAGATATAGACTATTCATTCTCTCTCATATTTTCATAATGCTCAAAAACTTATTTGGGTTTATGATGATGATGATGATGATTATAATTATTTTCTTGATTTTAAATATATTTTATGTTAAAATCTATGTAATGTCCAATCTGTAGCTCAGGGAGCTATTATTATTATTATTATTATTATTATATTTCTCAATTTTGTTGAGATTTAATTTCGAGAGTAAAAAAGAGCTCGTGACTGTGTGACGTGTCCACCGGATAGAACAGAACGCACGCGCGCGGACACCTGTTTGATTTTCCCTCGAGCTGCTCGCGCAGGGACATCTGCGTCACATTACACCCTGATCAGGCACGCGCTTGTTTCACTGAACAATAATAATAATAATAATAATAATAATAATAAGTGTTTACGTGAAATAGGCCTATTATTGCCGTGTTTATTTGTGAATTTCTTTTTTTAAATGCTCATTTTTTGAATTTGCAGCACGTGCTTCAAAGAGATCCTTAATTAACGCTTGGTAAAATAAATTTCCCGAAATAAAATTTCCAAAAGGGGAAAAAAAAAAAAAAAAAAGTCGTGCTTGTAACCAACCAAAATGGACAAGGTACATATTTTTTTTATGGCAAATGTCGCCTAAGCTGTAAAATGACGTTTTGTTTTGATCCATTTTATATTGTCACCGATTTTATTGCAGTTTTGTAATGCTCATCATCAAACCCAGACTGCTCCTGTTCACTTCAGTCATTCAGAGGCAGATTTGCAAGTTTCAGACCGTTCAATTATTTCATTAATCTTAAAATTTTCTTTCATCTCTTACATATCACTCGTGATGTCATACTTCTTTCTGTTTATCCCTTTATTTAATTTCTTCTTTGTCGTCTTGGTATTTTTACTCTTCTGATGCTTCTCATATATTTTATTCATTATTTTCGTTAATATTCTTTGACTCTATGCTTGTGATTTGTGCAGTACATTTAGTGCAATTATTATTAAAATATTAATAAAATGAAGTATATTATTATGAGGCCCCTGAATGTCAGTTATTAGCATTTATTATTATTATTATTATTATTATTATTATTATACTGAACACGTTTCTGTTTGTGATTTGAGCCTCATGTTTGATGATTACAATTATGATATTCGACTGCAGTAGGTCTTTTTTTTTTTTTAAATGACATATTGTATTAAAGATTTCAGGTCTGTACCTGGAGCACGAACTCAAACCATGTTTAGGAGAAAAACGCTCCACGTTTCCACGTGTAAAACTTCCGTCCACTTTCATCACGGAACTCAAATGTAAACGGAAAATATATTCGGCCTAATTGTCTTCCAGTTCCATTAAATAAATCCAACCGGGTTGGTATCATCGTGTTGTTTTGATATTAAACATGTTTTTATATTTGTTGTTGTATTTGGATAAATACATTATAGATGTGTGTTTTAAATAAATGTTCCTTTCAGTTTCACACTGCAGAACGGGGTAGATCGATGCATTCATACTGTCCATTATTACAGCGGTTACAAGTGCTCTGGTTTTTGCGAAGTGCACCGCTGTGTTCCTTTTCGAGCTGACTGAGGAGCTGAGTGTGAAGAGAACTCGTCCTCCTTGTGGTGTCCCAGGCCGCGGGTGAAACTCCTGCTCCTGTCGGGGAAAGGCTCCCGGGACACGGTGCTGTTTCAGGTGTCGCTGCTGCGGGGCTCGTGTCTGGATTTTAAAGAAATCATTATTATCAGAATAATAATAATAATAATGAAACGTCTTTCATTTGGTAATAAACGTTCCCTGACACCATGCATCATAAAACGCTTCAGGATGTCGGTGTGAATTGGTTTTTGTGCTCTGTAGATGCGTTTTTACGAAACGCTGCTGTGTATGAACTGGATATACATTAATGAACCAAATCTCACACCTACCTGATTTAACATCAGTTTAGCATGGTACAAACTGCATAGATAGATAGATCCCAAAAGAAATGTTTGTGCCACACGAAAAGGAAGCCTCGCACCAGTTTAGCATGGTGCATATTGCATGCACAGACAGACAGACATGTCTTGCTGACAGACAGGAAGACAGACAAATGTGTCTTGCTGACAGATAGATAAACACACAGACCGATGTATCTTGATGGCAGACAGACAGACAAATGTGTCTTGCTGACAGATAGACAATGAGAGACACAGATTTGTCTTCCTGAAAGCTAGATAGACAAATAGACAAATGTGTCTTGCTGACAGACAGAGAGACAGACAGACACGTGTTGCTGACAGATAGACAGATAGATGTGTCTTGCTGACTGACCAACAGACAGACAGATGTTTCTTTTTGTCAGATAGACAGACAGGCAGCTGGGTCTTGATGACAGGCAGACAGACAGCTATGTCTTGATGACAGAGAGACAGATAGACAGACAGCTGTGTCTTGATGACAGACAGACGGGCGGGCAGACAGACAGATAGCTGTGTCTTGATGACAGACAGGCAGCTGTGTCTTGGTGACAGACAGACAGGCAGCTGTGTGTTGATGACAGACAGACAGACAGACAGCTATATCTTGATGACAGGCAGGCAGGCAGACAGACAGCTGTGTCTTAATGACAGACAGACAGACAAACAGACGGCTGGGTCTTGGTGACAGGCAGACAGACAGACAGGCGTGTGTTGATGATAGACAGACAGACAGCTATGTCTTGATGACAGAGAGACAGGCAGCTGCCTTGACAGACAGACGGACAGACAGACGTGTCTTGAGAGTAATAACCGAAAAGAGAAAATATCTCTGAAGTTACTCTCATGGTTCTAGTTTTTTACTGAGATTGAATTCTAATGTACTCTTGCAATTCGTTAATAATTAAACAGTATTGAAATGATCACATCACTGTAATTCTGCATTTCTATAAAATCTTTTAATCAATACATTCTATGTACATCTCTCTAAAAATGTTTGTTTTTTTCGTCGCTGAAGCTGCTCGGGAGCGCGCGCGCACTCAAAACAATCCGTTCCACCGTTCACGGCTCCTGCAGGAACCCTGGTTTCCTTGACGACGAGGAAGCGTCACGGCGGGCGAATCCATTTCTCTCCCGTGGGTCGCAACACAAATGAAAGAGACGAAATACCACCGAGGGTGTGTTTGGAAGCAGATCTACGCATTAATTCTGCCAGTGGAAGTCTCTGTATTTCATGCACAGCTGTACAAAAGGCACCGGAAGCGCGCAGATACCGTGATGAGTTCCCGAATATCGCAGTGTTCTCCTCCGCATGGTTGGCGCCAGTCTCCGGCTGTTTGAGTGAACATGGCGGCCCGTTGCTTAGCACAAATTGTTATAAGATTATAACCTTGATTTGTCAAGCTTCTTTCTCATTTCATTGTTTACCGTATTGACTTGTGTGCTTACTGTATCCATATATAAAGACACACACCGATAAATATGTCGGATTCGGAGGAAGAGAGTCAGGAGCGGCAGCTGAAGATGGTGTTAATCGGAGACGGAGCTTCGGGAAAGGTGAGGAGGGATTTACAGCAGCTTTGGCTGGAATGCTAAGTGCTAATGCAGCCTGAGCGAATCTGCGTGCTTTATGATATTCGTGTGCAGTTATAGTTTGTAGAATGTGGAGATGAAGATGAATAATCCTTCCAGGGTTGCGTGCTTAATAAGTCTAATCTGCACACTGTGCCATGCACTGTTCCAGAAATACAGCAATATAAACAAATGAATCCGAATTATAGTTACTTTATTTGCCAAATGTACAGAAGTACACAGACATGTAACATGGCACATCAGTGAAAGAACATATAATGTGCAAGTAAACACTACAACAGTCAACAAACACTATAAATTAAAATGCACTGTCCACATCCAACACCAGATTTCTGGCCAAAGCTACTTGGTCAATTGACCAATAGTATTTCATCAAACTCCAGCCACTTTCCTGTTTTTGTGGCTTAAAAAACACGAGGTTGCACTACTTGGTGAAACATTGTTTATGTGCAAAAGCTACAAAGATTCGTAGCTACATATAGTTTCTTCTAACAGCCCGAATGCATGGAAAGGAATTGACTTTTTAGTTTCTTTTGCCAACTGTTACCTCGTCTTTTCAGGGGAATGTAGCTCATGCTTGTTCAACAGAAGGTCGCCAGATGTCACTGGAAATTACCAAATGGTGTCATAATTATGATGTTATAATTTGCATGTTCATTCAGTTGTCATGGTCATTTGCAGTAAAACATGTTTTATGAAAAAGAGAGATTTTCTGGAGACACCCACACGAGCACAGAATAGAGTTTTATGGAAAAAAGAAGGCTTTGGCCATGACAGCACAAACTCGCCATTCATGTATTTACATGAGGATGCAGGTGGGTGGAAGAAATGGTAATCAGGGCTCGGCGTTTGGGAACAATGACTATCAGTGATTTGGTCATTGAGAACAATGGTGACCAGTGGTTGGTCTTTGGGAATAATCGTGGTCAGTGGTTGGTCTTTGGGAACAGTAGTAACCAGTGATTGGTCATTGGGAACAGTGTTGTTCAGTGATTGGTCATTGGGAACAGTGTTGATCAGCGATTGGTAATTGGGAACAGTGGTGATTGGTCATTGTTCCCAATGTTGATCAGCGATTGGCCATTGAGAACAGTGGCGATTGGCCATTGAGAACAGTGGTGATTGGTCATTGGGAACAGTGTTGATTAGCGATTGGCCATTGAGAACAGTGTTGATCAGCAGCTGGTCATTGGGAACAGTGGTGATTGGTCATTGGGAACAATGTTTGTCAGTGATTGGTCATTGGGAACAGTGTTGATCAGCGATTGGTCATTGGGAACAGTGGTGACTGGTCATTGGGAACAGTGGTGACTGGTCATTGGGAACAATGTTGAACAGCGGTTGGTCATTGGGAACATTCATGATTGGTCCTTGGGAACAGTGTTGATCAGCGATTGGTCATTGGGAACAGTGGCGATTGGTCATTGGGAACAGTGGCGATTGGTCATTGGGAACAGTGGCGATTGGTCTTTGGGAGCAATGTTGATCCGCGATTGGTCATTGAGAACAGTGGTGATTAGAGATTGGTCTTTGGGAACATAGGCTTGTGCAAGTGCAACTCCGTCAGGCTTGACACTGGTAAAAGTAAAACCACCCTGTGAACCTTTCTAAAAAAAAGTCAGTATGTTTGTGTGAACACATCTGTTCAAGCCCCATAATCCCCAAATCTGTTTGTTGACATCCTTCATTTTCATTTTGCTCAGTGATAGCAGGAACAGGTGGACAGTGGCCTCAGCAGCAGGTTCGTTAATACTGGTACTGAAAGATTGTACCTAGTACTTGGTACTTTTTCAGTCTCAATATTCTGTGCAAGTGACTGACTGTGGCAAACATATAAGCCAAGATGAAAGTGGTTAAATTGACTGCAATGTGACATGTGAGGATGTGGAAAATTGAGGATGGGAAATTTATTGAAAGATAGACGGTTAGATGAGTTAGTTTGCTGTCTACATATTAAATTGATCATTTGCAGCATTTGGCTCTGGGTTAGGCCTGGCATGCTTGGTAGGATATTTAGCCAGGCGTTATACCCAATTTGCTTATGTGGACAAATTTTCAAAATGGGGAAGTGAATCTCCAAATGGAAGCTGGACAGGAGCCTAGTGTGGTCACAAATGAGGGGGATAAACGAGTCTGGGCACAGATGATCCTGTGGTGTGGGAGGGTAAACAAACGTGGGCACAGATGATGCTGTGGTGTGTGATGGTAAATGAGTGTGGGCACAAATGATTTGTTGAAGTGAAAGGGTAAATCCGTCAATCTAAGCCTTCCAATCCCCAGTTACACTCCATGAGCCTTCCAGTCTCACTCCGGAATTATCAGAGGCCTCGATATGTTTTCATACGTTCGGTTTTTATGATGAAAACTCATGCAGGTTTGGATAAACTCTTAACATGAACAGTGGAGAGCAGAGATAGAGGATAGACTTGGAGAATTTTTGCAAATTCTGCAATAACCATCAGTGCTAGTCAAATTTATACATGTATCTTGAATCAGTGCGTCTCCACTTTTCTATTATTTCCTGAAGAAAACATAATGAAACCAGTGCTGCATTTATGGTGCCTTGGAAGTGATAATTTGCAAGTTGCAATGACATCATGTCCCACCTTGGTACATTCGAAATGTGAAGGGGGGGGCATGGCCGCAGGATTTTGGACTGAAATTGCAGTACAGCAGTGACGGCGGACATTAGTGAGTAATTTAGCAACAAGCTAGTCAGTGGACAGTAGCGAGAAGCATTAGCCACATGCTAGCTAGCTGGCTGAAGTTAGTGATGACTCTCATGCCAGTGTTGTAGCCGAGTCACTAATCCTCGAGTCCAAGTCCATTGTTCAAGTCCAAGTCATTAAAGAAAATTTCGAATTGAGTCCAAGAACAAGACTCCAACAGCACCATTTGACGGTGGCTGTTGCTGCCTTGATGTAAAACCGTCTCTGCTACTGTGTTGGACGAACGTTACTGCTTGACTGCCCCGTTTTAGTTAATAGTCTCCAGATAAAAAGCTTGTTCATCGTTCAGCAAGCCCCGCCATCAACAGAGCAATGAACAAAGCATGCCACTTCCTTCTCTGGGTGGAGTCTTGCCAAGTGACGATTGAAGTTTGAGGTTGTCCCCGTCGTTTCCTCGATAGTTCTTCTACATATGGAACACATAGCAGTGCATTTTTTCCCACTGCACGAGAAGTCTGGATAGACAAAACAGACAATCCTAGGGACTTCTCTCCAGGCATTTTAGTGCCATTAACATTAGTTTGTTCCTGAACATGACATACCATACAGTGCTGCTTGAAAGTTTGTGAACCGTTTAGAATTTTCTATATTTCTGCATAAATATGACCTAAAACATCTTCAGATTTTCACACAAGTCCGAAAAGTAGATAAAGAGAACCCAGTTAAACAAATGAGACAAAAATAGTATACTTGGTCATTTATTTATTGAGGAAAAT
>JAODLJ010000013.1:6899008-6910686 GCA_027576115.1 Cathorops melanopus
AAGACTGTTTTTCGCCCGCTCATGAAGTCGTTATTATTTTTGTTTGTATGTGTCTGTGATATTTGTCTTAGTTCTGTTTTTCAAAATATAAGCAAACCACCACAACCTTGATCAGGTACTAAAGATGATTGAATGACCATTCAGGCCTGTGCAAAAGGAAGATACCTCTGCCGAGGGCAACTTGCTGGTTGGGATCACAGTCTTGATGCCACATGCCCTGTGAACATGACTTGCAAGTCTTTTTTTTTTTTTTTTAAATAAAGCTTCTTTCTGTATCTGTATTTGTATCTGTTTAAAATCACGTAAACTTTTCATTCCACATGATGTATTTGTATTCAGGCAGGAAACATTTTTTTCCTTGAAAACTGAAGCCTCAGGGCAGTTGTTGATTTCTGATTGTAAATTTGGACCAGTGGAGATCATGACATGTCAGTCAGATATGAGAAAATGCTGACCACTGTTCTTGTAGTTTTATTCAAGTTTCTAAAATTTCAGTTCTAGTTATTTCCCCAAAACGTTTTGTGGTGGCCACGCACAGCCAAGCAGAAAGTAATGCATCACTACACGTTCCTCCCTCTGAAAAGAATGAACTCCACCCAGAATGATGATGTCATCAAGCATTTTGCAGATTTAAACATTTGTGTGCAGGGTTTTTTTTTTGCTTGTGGACATCAATTTTAAAGGCCCTTTCACAGCAGTACTCTGATGTGGGAGTGAGTGGCCTTCTTGGAAAGAGCTCACCCTCAAAGGTTGTGGGGTCATCTCTGTGAGGAAAGGGGGAAGGAAAGAAATTGTCTTATTCGAGTCTGGCTTTTGAGCAAAAGGGAAATCAAGTGGTGAAGATGATAATTCAGAGACAAAAGTCCAATAAGCAGTTATAGCTACTGTCCTTCCATGGTGTAGTGGTTAATAACATGGTTTGTGGGGTCTGAAGTCCCTTGTTCAAGTCTCTGTCTTTTCTTAAATTTGAACAGGATTTAAGTATACTTAATTGAACAGTTCCATTAAAGATGGCATATAATCCTGTAGCTCACTTGGATGAGCTTTGCCTCTGGATTGAGAGGTTGCTGGTTCAAACCCCAGCCAGGTCTCAAGGATATGAATGGTGAAGGTTCAGGAGTTGAGCAAGGTGCAGGTTGACTGGTGGGCGTTCCCTGAGGTGGGGGGGTAATATCCCCCCCACCTCAAAGAAGATAAATAGAGGTGGTTATGGAGCTCAAAGAGAGGTGTTTAACTTAGTTTTTGCATTATAGAGGATGGCTGCAAAAACTATCACTTCATTTTTTTGAGGCCCTTTAAGCCTTGCTTTCCACCATACTTTATCACCACATCACCTGCTCCTGGATTTCTCCTGTCAAGCACCACCCACTCACCATGGGGACAAGCCAGATTTGAACCAGCAACCTCTGAACTCAAAGGCACAGCTTTTACCACAAAGCCACAAAGAACTGCTTCTGGTGTAGCACTTTTGTCTTTTAAAATGAGACCCCCACAAAAAAAAAAGAGCACACCACTCTATTTTGTCCTCGAGTGGACTAAAAGATACTTGCTCTTTTTTACCCCAAAATATTTAATTAAATTAAGGTCCAAATTAATTTGCCAATTCTCAATTAATTTGGTGGACTGGATTTGAACCTCCATTGGTCTGCCGGCCATATGCTTGACATCGATGATTGAAACAAATTTTGCTCTTTGGGACAGACGAGGTTCAAGCTCCATGGAGTCTCTCCTTTTCCCGTTAGTCAGAAGCAGGAGAAAGACAGAAACGACACACACAGGTGTCAGGTTTGGAAATCTCAAGTTTACTGATAAAACATGAGTACATGTCGAACTCTTCTCAAGCAGAGTGTTTATAAACGTATGTTGAAAGAGGAGGTGAGGCCAGTCCACATGGGTTTTGTGGTATGCAGAGTACGTCAGAGACAGAGAGCACAATTTAACAAACACCAGATAATTAAGGCTCACCAGCGATGGAAGATGAAAGGAACATTATGTTCCAAGAACAAGATGACCTTATTGACTGCCTCCCTCTCCTAACTTGCTGCGGCTCTAACCAATCGGACTTCTTTCCTGTCTTAAGTTGTGACGTTTGATGTACGTGGACAAATTCCCAAACCACTTCTGATTCTTGGCAAGACATGGACTGCGAGGGAGTATTCCAGGACCACTGATGACGCAGTGCAGCTCAGGAACATCAGATTGTCGATGACTTTTTCCTCCCTGATGCCATAATCTTGTTTTTTTTTACTTTCAATTTTCACAAAATGTGGTAAAAATTATATTTATTAGACATACATATACTTTATTTCCTTAGAACATTTCTCACACGGCTACACAACACAGTTATGTTTCAGTGGTGGACTGTACCAGAAACTCAGCCGTGTTCGCTGTTGTGCCGTGTCTGTAGGAGGTGATGAGGAACAGCTTGGAAGTCACCTCATTGACGAGCCACACATTCTCCTGTTTAAAGACCGCTATGATAACCTACTCCTCTCCATCCAGAACCTGCCCCAGGCCCAGTAGAGGGGCAAGCTGCTCACCGCCTACCAGGTAGGAATAATACATGGGATGTAGCTCAAAGCTAAAATGTTCCCGATTTCACTGTGTAGATCAGGTGTATTCAAGTATTTTTCAATTCTTAATGATAAGTAACTCCATCCTCAGAGTCACCCATCAAAGACAAGTGCTGCAAATTCTGTGTCAGATTTCGCACCTGTTTCATCCTTGAGTTGATTCCAGCAGTCGCTCTGTCCCTTCACGACAACGTTTTGATTTCCATTGCTTTTCTGATCCGCTTTCTCGCTGATTTGCTTTCATATTTTCCTTTTCTTTTCCGCTGGCTTTTAGCCGGCGGGAGACCCGAGTGTGCCATGTGTCACCTTGCCGACTTGTTTTGGTAATAAGTATGTCAAACACTCCCCACGGTGGTCACGTGATGTTGTCGCTCATTTGCTTTGGCAGCCTCCGGCATCGTAAAATGCGGGACGCATTTTATCTCAGCTAAACATTTGCACATGGGATGCACGGTGTGCAGCAGCACAACTCCTCAATTTCAGCTCAAATCAACATGAAACATTTTGAAACTCCAACAGGAATAGAAATACAAAATTTTTGCCCAGAATTCAACTTTGTAGTCAGCACCTTTCATGAAATAGTAAAACTAGAGTGAAGTGAAGAACCTAGGAGAAGCAGCCAACCAATGCTCTACCTGTTTCTGGAACTATTTGGGAAGAAAAAAAAAAAGTATGGCTCCTTCATGAAGCTGGTTTTGAAGATGCAAGTTAAGAAGCTGTGTAATTTCATATAATTAATGTCTTCATTGTAGAAAATTCTTAAAATAAATACAGTGAACTGAACAGAAACCGCTGACTCTGTAACCGTGGTTTCACTCATCCTCCACTTATCGGTTTCAGCGTTCAGTACTGTCTGCAGCTTTGGCCATCTAAGGCTGATCTTGGAATGTATCGCATGCCGATATGGGGGTCCCATGATAAAACTGTTCTTGAGATGTTTCCTTGGAGGCTTCAGTGTAAATAAAGCAAAATTGGACAAAAATACCAGCAGCACCAATTTAAAAGTCTATTTCTAACCAATGGTGCACATTCAGCTGAAAGGTATGCACTGACCTGTCGGCTGAAGATGTGACCCTGTGGTGGAGAAATCAAGTGCAGAAACCATATACTAAAGACATAATGTTCATCATGTATCCATTTGGTGTGTAGGACATATGTTGTCTCAGATATATTTTGTGTATGTGCTGCTGCTTGCAGCTTCTTTCCTTCCTTCAATGTGAAGCATAAATGCTTGGGTGTACAAATCAGTAGCCTGGGTGCCCAGTGTCATGCTTTTTTTCTTTGTGTTGCTCTTCCATTTGACATGATGACATTTTACCAGTGACTTTTCACAGATTTATAAGTGAAGATTTCAAAAAACAAAATATCCAAAAAATTAAGGAAAAGAGCATGCTGTTTCGGTGCCGCTCGGACACCATTATCAAGCTACTGTTCGGAAGCTAAGTCAATGTCAAAACATATAAAGACAGATTAGCATAACACTAAACAGGTGGGATGGTGGCTAGCACTGTTGCCTCACAGCAAGAAGGTGCTGGGTTCAAGCCCAGTGGCTGATGGGGACCTTTCTGTGTGGAGTGTGCATGTCCTCCCCCTGTTTGCATGGGTTTCCCCCACAGTCCAAAGACATGCAGGTTAGGCTAATTAGTGGCTGAAAAGTGAGTGTGAATGGTTGTGTGACGATCTGGTGACTTGTCCAGGGTGTACCCCATCTCTCGCCCATAGTCAGCTGGGATAGGCTCCAGCTTGCCCGTGACCCTGCAGCGGTTACGGATAATGGATGGATGAATAATGCCAAACAAAAATTTGGCCTGTAAGGAGTCTGACTGCATGTCGAGAATTTCGTTCAACAAACAGTTGAACTTACTCTGATGCTTTCTTCAGAGAACAAAGTTCTTATTAATGTCTTATCCTGTTTATTGATGCTTGAAGACACGCCTTTATGCTCTTCAATACACTCATGTGAGTCTCAACAGGTTTAACCAATATAACTTTCATCACAACAGTAACAATCGAAAAAACTATGCACCACCTGTTGCTGATTAAAAATTGGTGGTTTTTCCTCTTGCAGCTTCAGCACATTGTTTCGTTTTTGGCTCACAAATACCGGTTGAAATCTAATATTTATTTTCTTACCCGAGTCCTGTAAGATCATTCTGCCGAAGTTAGCTGAACACTGGTGCTTGAATGGTCTGGTGCTTCTGATGTTGTTGCCCGGTTCTTTAACTTCCGGTGTACCAGGCTGTTTACAAGGTTTAAAATTGACAAATCCTTTGATGGTATTGTCAATTAAGGTTTTCAGATACTGCAACCGTAGGAACTTTTAACAGATGATAGAATTTATTGTTTTATTTATTGATGAATTATATATTATAGATACTAGATGCCTGCACATGGGTTGCATCGAAATCTAATCAATTGTTCCTTGGCCCATGCCTCATCTTTCTTCCAAATTTCATTAAAATCTGTTCACAACTTTTTGAGTTATGCTGGGAACGAACAAACAAACAAACAAATAAACAAACAAAAAGTCGTACAGAGCACAATACTTGCGGAAATCACAAAGAAATGGAAGTTATGGCCGATTAGGTGTTTTTACAAGATTTGACCTTGACCCACTAAAAACTAAATGATGTCTTTGTGTGACCTTAGTGAGTTGTCCTGTGCATTTTGGTGAAGATTGGTCAAGAACTGACGACGCGAGAGCACGAACAAAGAAACAAACGGCTAAAATCTGCATACTTGCAAAAATGTCTGATTTTCGCAAGTAACAAACAGAGGCAAAAACATAACCTTCTCCAGCAAAGTTGGCAGAAGTAAGACTGACATGAAGGTCAGGCATTAAAAATAATCTCATAAAATTATAGTACGCTGCCACGATATTGTTGCATGAATAGTCCTATTTGTAATCATCAGATTAGTCACTGCAAATAGTTTACAATACAGCTTTTACATTCATTATTTGACATTATTATAAAAATTGCACTTGAAAACAGCACAACAGCTCAAGTTCATCCAATTTGACCTTGAACTTTCATGTAACTTTGGAACAGAGCTTAATTCTGTGGGTCTGAATACCGATGTGTGCAACCTGGGTCTTAAATCCTCATTACTGTGTGATAAAAAGACAAAAAGAAACATACATTCGGTAAAATCTTTGGAGTCGAGACAGGAACAGGGTTCTTCAATGGGTATTTAAATGTCTGTATTATACATTCAGAAGATCAGAACGGTTCGTAATCTGTAAAACAGAAAGTAGTGGGCTGTTTGTCTTCAACTCTGTAAAGCCCAATTAACTCCCTCTTTAATAACTCATCATCTCCATAAATCACCCACCATTCCTGATGATGATGTTAGCACAGTCTTCATCGCCGGTTCCCGGCGCTGAACTCTTAATGAGAGACGACAGAATGGAAGTACGAAATGGAAAGAAAAATAAAAGGAGTCATAAATTCTGTGCCCGTCAGCAGAGCTCTTAATCGTTTCGTCTGAAAACAGCCCGCTCTCCAATGCTAACACGCGCAAAAGCCACTGGCTGCTTTTCTTTGGGACGCATCGTTATGACATTGTGAATCTGTCACCAAATGAACCCATATGCTGTGTATACTCATCACATCACACCACACAAGGTTAATTCTGTTAGCGCTGAGTGTACATTCATAACTGCTCGGATGCTCTGGGTAGAATTTTAGGACCTGTGAAGATTAATTAACAGCTCTTGATCTGGATCTGCATGATTTTAATGCATTGTCCTGCTGCCACATGATTAGCTGTTTGGGGAATTGCATGAATGACTAGGTGTACAGGTGTTCCCATTCAAGTGGACAGTGAGTGTAGATGTGTATAATCAACGATGACTGTCCTCACATTTGTAAACAGACACTATCAGGCCAAAAGTATGCAGACACCGGGACTGAACATCCCATTCCGAAACCATGGGCATTAAACAGTTATTCCATGAAATCGAGTCATACATGAGCTGATAGCCGACCAGGCGCGTTAAGCCGAGTTTACTCTAAGCCATATACGACTTGATTTCATGGAATAGTTGTTTCATTCTATTCACTGGATTTTGAGAAACAGAGCATTTTTATTTCTTGCAAATTCGATAAATAAAAACTTTCGACAAAACGTCCGACAAAATCATTTCTGCTTCGAATGTCAAGTCAAGCTGATTTGTATGGGGCTTTTAACAACAAACATTGTCACAAAGCAGCTTTACAGAAATGTTAAGCAGTTTACAGAATGTAAACAAACTGGTGAAATGTCAGTAGCAATTTGTGAAAAACGCGATAAGAATAATAATAATTCATGAAGAATAAAAAAAAATACATGTTCTTACCATCAAATACTTTTATTCCATATATTTTTTTTCTTTGTATTTTTTGGGTTTTCTTCTTCTGCTTCTTCTTCAGAGTTTTTTTTTTTTTGCCAATTGGTAAACCAACTTAAAGGTGCATTATCGCCACCAACTGGGCTGGAGTGTGGAACAGGAGATCTTGGAGGGGGGAAGCAAGATTCTTTGAGCTATTTTTGTTTCTTTTAAATACTTAATTTTTGGGGTTTTGTTTTTGAGTTGAGTTTTTATTTCGTCCTTGGTTGGTTCAGCAACAGTCCGCCATTTTGTTTTTCCTCTTCTCACGGTATATGAGCTAATAGCCTAGTAGTAGAGTAGCCAATCAGAGCATGCGATTGCTCATATGGATAGAATGATATTTATGTGTTCCCCTTTGCTGTTACGTATAATAGCCTCCACTCTTCTGGGAAGGCTGTTTAGAGCTTGGCGTTTGGCATGGAGTTTGCATGTTCTCCCCATGTCTGCGTGGGTTTCCTCCGGGTGCTTTGGTTTCCCCTACAGTTCAAAGACATGTGGTTAGGTTAACATGGGGTGGCCTTAGGCTGAAGTGCCCTTAGGCAAGGCACCGACCCCCCAGCTGCTCCCCGGGTGCTGTTAACATGGCTGCCCACTGCTTGGGGTATGCATGTGTGCGTTCACTGCTTCAGATGGGCTAAATGCAGAGAGGAATTTCACAAGTGTACGTGTGATGAATAAAGTTCCTCTTCCTCTTGATATGTGGCTGTGGGAATTTGGGCAAGATGACCTGGCACGCAGCCATCACTCCAGTTCATTCCAAAGGTGTTCAGTGGGGTTGTGGTCAGATCTCCACTTCTTTTACAACAACCTTGGCAAATCATGCCTTTGGACATAGCTTTATGCAGAGGGGCGTTGTCATGTTGGAACAGATTTGTGGCCCTTCAGTTCCAGTGAAAGGAAATGTTAATTCTCGATAATTGTTGCTTCCAAATTTGTGACAACAGTTGATGGTCAACAACCACTCGCTCCCAAGATTTCTTTATCCTCGACTCAGAACAGATGAGATGTCTCCTGAATTTAAGGTTTTGAAGTGAGGGGATTAAATGCATAAATCTCTGTCCATTCGCCATTAGACATTGTTTTGTTATTAACTTTTAAAAAAAATCAAATTATGGTCACAACTTCACGAATCAGTATCGAAAGGGTAAAAGAAATAAAATGTTTCTTTCTCTGCAGCTATTCTCTGGTACAGTGAGTTGCCTTCAACTAAATAATGGACATAAATGCATAAGTGCATGTGACTGGATAAGCTGAAACAGGGGATCTGTTACTGAACCACAATAGAGCACCTTTAAGAACGAGGATTTTTTTTCCCCATATCCATTGACTGAATTTTTTCAAGTACTTCAAGTTCTCAAAACTGACCTGAGGGAGAACAGAAGGAGACAGATGGGATCAGAGAGAGGAGATGTGATGGAAATGGAGACTCTGGGTGTGAAACAAAGAGGTGGAGAAGATGAGCTACTTAACTGACAGAGTGTGTGCATGTGTGTGTATTTGGACAGCTGAATTCAGGCTGTTCAGAGGCTATCACACACTCCATTAGACATCTCTCTCTCTCTCTCACACACACACACACACACACACACAATTCAGCACACAACTCCATGCTGAACTACACTGTACACATAAACAGCTCTTTGCTTATGTCAAAGAGCTACAATACCTCATTGGATAGAAAGGGTATACACACACACAGAACATGATGGAAAGATGAAAAAACTGCCAACTCGCCTGCAAGCCAGCAAGAAAGAAAGAAAAGAAGACAGAAAAAAGTGGGCGGGGACATATCCAAAGCCTTGATAAATGACTAAGAACAAGATGAAAGACAAAGAAAGAAAAATGACAGACTATAGAGTGAGAGAAGGACAAAGGATTGAGAGACAGTATAAGAAAGGGAGGAGGAGGACAAAAGGATCGAAAAGACGGACGAGGAAATACACAGAGAAAAACAAATAAAAGCAGAGAAAGAGAAAAACGAAAAAAGAAGCATAGCTTGAGAAGCAAAATGCCAAAAACACTTTTCCCATAATTCCCTTTTCCCCCACATATAAGATTAGTATTATTTTAGGACTTAATACTTGGACATGCATGGAGGAATAGATGGAAAGAGAGATGGAGGGAAAAGCCTCTTTCACATACAACATCTGTTATTGTATGAAGTAAAAACAACACGGAATAGATAAATTTTCATTCCCACTCAGTCTTTCATCATGGAAATGTAACAGAGATTGTGTATTCCTACCTGACGGCATTTTTTCACTCAGGGTACACATTTCTGTTCCAAAATGGTCATTTTTTAAAAAAAAAAGATATCTTTTGGGCTTTTTTCACCTTTAGTATTGGATAGGACAGTGTAGAGACAGGAAATGAGTGGGAGAGAGAGACGGATCAGGAAATGACCTTGGGTCAGAATCGAACCCAGGTCTCCGGATTTATGGTATGGCACCTTATCTACCTGAGTCCCGATGTCCCATGAAATGGTTGTTTTTGAAAGTTTAGTTAATATTACAGTGTGAAAATTTCATGAGGTATCCTCATCTGATTCAGAAGATGTGGCCTGTTGATTAAGACCACCGTTTCGGTGGGGGCTACGGAGACTACACCAGTGTATGTGCCTGTGTTATATATGCAGTTGGCATGTTAAAAGATTTATTTCAGGTTGTAGAACATTTTAATGATAGCTTTAACTTGAATAAAAAATGTGTATGGCAATGAGCACAGAATCAAATATCTTTTCTAACGAAGAAACGCCTAACGAAGAATTGGGGGCTACGGAGACTACATTTCTCAATTAAACCACTACTCAGTGCAATTACTTCAAGTCTGTAATGACTAAAGGCATTTTTATACCTTTACTTCTCATGGTAATTATAAAAACATGATGGGAAATTCTTTAACCCTGATTAAACCCCGAGTTTAGAGAGGGCTACGGAGACGACATTGCTTTTTTCATTATCCCAGTGAACATTTTCAATGAACGCTGAAAGGTGTTGGTGCCTTACAGTCAACAAATTTTTTCTGAGCATTATTCCGACATGTATAGAGATTGAAACTACCAAAATGGATACATTAAAAGAATCAGTGATTGAATTTTTGGGTTCCTTTTCGAGAACGCTGACCAAAAACGTCATTTGGCATAATGATGGACACATTATTAAAGAACTACGAAATTTTTGCCAGGTGATAAATGACTCCTTTATATGCATATATTAAATTAAGCAAAGATACATCATTTCATATCAATCTTATAGCACAAAATGTGGGATTTTGTATGATGTTATATAGTTCAATGTACAGTGGAACAGTACAACATGCCAAAACAGCCCTAAAATGGACCAAAAGTTGCCAGGTAGCTCCGTTGTATGGAGCTGTTAATGTTGATTTTAAAAGTAACCAAGTAAATGACACAGGGAAAATAATAATAATAAATAATAATAATAATAATAATAGGCTTGACAGTGCTAGCATTGGCCTTTGCTAATGCTACTACTACTCTGGCTGGAAGGTAACCAGACTGCTGCGCTGACAGCACCAAGTCACAGGTAAACTAGCGCTAGCCTTTGAGAATTCTGATATGAAGTGCGTGTATGCATAATAATAATAATAATAATAATGCTTTTTTTTCCCCATGGTCCATCAGCCACTTGTCTTCGACTCGTTCAGTATCATGCTAGCTAAATGGAATATATCCGATATACCACTCAAAGCCAGCCAATATTATTGAAATATTTCTCTGAATTGACCATTTCCAGCGTTTTCATTTTAAATCTAAATTTTGCCCTTTAAATTTTGCCCCTTGCATATTTGACAAGGTAAAGAAAAAAAACAGCAAATTTAATAAAATGCTGAAGTATGCCTAAATCAGCCCTAGATGCCACCACAATGCACCATTTGAAGTCTCCAATTTCAAAATTTTCCAGGGGAGCATGTCCCCGAACCTCCAAGGTGGGCCAGCTCTTGGGCCCTGCATCAGTAGCACTGCTCCGATATTTTTTTCTGAGGAAAGCCCTGTGTCGTGTATGCACGTGTATATATTAGTCATACAATGAAATTGAGTCATGTGAGAGCTGATAGCCGATGAGGCATGTAGTGCCAAGGTGGCTAGAAGCAATGTACGACAAGATTGAGTGGAATAACGGTTTTATTCTATCCACATTCACTGGATTTTGAGAAAGAACAATTTTTATTTTTTGCAAATTCGAGAAATATAAACTTGATACAAAGCATCCAAAATTTTCAATTAGAATGTAAAGAAACTAGCAAAATGACTAGCAATTTATGAAAAATGCTATAATAATTCTTTTGGGGGGGAACGTTCTTACCATCAAATACTTTTATTCCATCTTTTGTTGCTTTTTTTTGTATTTTTTGGGGTTTGGTTTTCGAGTAGTTTTTATTTCGTCCTCTGTTGGTTCAGCAACACATGCCGCCATTTTCTTTTTCTCTGATCACCGTATAGGAGCTGATAGCCTTAGTAGTGGAGTTTAAAACATGCTAAATAGTTTTTGATGCCCAGCATTAAGCCGAGTCAAGCTTTCTGTAGTGCTATTAGTTGAAATATTTTCCAATATTTAAATAAATATAAAATAAAAGACATTTTAAAATTAAATATAAAATATTTAATATGCAATTAGGACAGCTGACCTTGATCCAGTCAGCTGTCCAATTATCGGCCAATATCAAACCTCCCCTTTATCTCCAAGATCCTAGAAAAAGCTGTGGCACAGCAG
>JAODLJ010000013.1:7680809-7693025 GCA_027576115.1 Cathorops melanopus
CTTGGTCTTAGCCAGTCGTTTTTTCTTTTTGTGGAGTGGCTTTGACTCCAGAATCATTTCTTCTAACTCAAACACCGGGTCACAGTTCAGACGTCCCCTCTAAGAGACAAACAGGGGAAGAGAAACAATAACAACAAGTGATGTGTATTTTAATAAGCAGAAGATCATTGTAGGCGCTCCTCATAACACACATACACACACACACTAAAAAGGCACTTGTCCTCTTGAATGAGAGTTGTGTGTACATGTGTGGCGTCTCACGTTGGGGGTAAATCCTGGTGAAACTCCTTTCTCCAGCACGGCTTCCCAGTTCATATCCGCCAGGTATGGAAGGCGCTGAATATCCGACACACACGACAGCCGAACCTCTGGGTCCTTACTGAGCAGCTATACACATATACATACACACAGATGTTTATTGCGGTGTGAAATAAGTCAAGACCTTCCGACATATCTCCATTTTCTAAAATGCCCCTCACCAGGCGCAGCAGTGCCACCATGGCATTAGACCAGGAGGTTGAATATCGTACATGTTCAGAATGGAACATGCTGATGATGTCCTCCATAGCTGTGCTTGACTGGATATCATACGGCCTCTGACAGCGAGAGAGCCTGGTTACAGCCACAGGTTCCACTTCACCCATTCTAACATAATATGTTATACATGTGCGGTTCAGTACTAAACATACCCATCCTCGTAAGAGCTCGTATGCTGTGATGCCCAAAGCCCACCAGTCCACAGCATAAGAGTAACCAGGACCACCATCCACAAAAGACTGGAACATCTCTGGGGCTGTAAAACACACGCATACAGGTCAGTGATAAGTGGCGAGAGCCCATGTGATAAACACAACTCAGTGTGAGTAGTGATCTTCACCCATGTACGGTTTGGTTCCTGCCATCGACAGAGCCCTTGACGAGTCCTTCAGTAATGCGGCAACGTTAAAGTCTGTGATGTGGACGTGACCTATATACACACAGAGAGAAACACACAAAATGTCATAAAGGGAGATGAAAATTTTTTTTTTAACTCTGATAAGCTAATGAAAGTTCAGCAAAATGAAAAAAAAAGGATGAATAAATGCTAACTATTATGGTAGCCACTAAAGCTAACCTAAAATATCAGGCTAGCCCAAAACATCAGGTTCAACTGAAACTTAAAAGATCCCAATGTTGGCCAAAGGAATACTTTTTATAACAACCCTGCCAGTGTTGGGCCAATGTTGACACCCAACACTGACCCAAGGCAATGCTTAACGTGCCAACATTAGCAAGGTGGACTGAGAGGTAGCCCAAAACATCAGGTTACCCATAGAGGAAGCTAAATTAAAAAATCCCAGTGTTGGCCAAAGGTATATTTTTCATTGCAACCTTGCCAATATTGGGTCAATTTTGACACCCAACATTGCCCCAAAGGAAGAACTGATGTTGTGTCAGTGTTGGCAAGGTGGATTTAAAGGTAGCACAAACATCAGATTACCCTAAGAGGAAGCTAAATTCAAAGACCCCAATGTTGGCCAAAGGCATATTTTCAGAACAACCTTGCCAATGTTGGGTCAATTATGACACCCAACATTGACCCAAAGGAAGACCCGATGTTGTGTCAGTGTTAGCAAGGTGGATTTGGAGGTAGCTCAAAACATCAGGTTAACCTAAGAGAGAGCTAAATTAAAAGATTCCAATGTTGGTCAAATGCATATTTTTCATAACAACCCTGCCAATGTTGGGTCAATGTTGACACCCAACATTGACCCAAGGTAATGCTTAATGTTGTGCCAACATTAGCAAGGTGGATAAAACATCAGGTTACCCAAAGAGGAAGCTAAATTAAAAGATCCAAATGTTGGCCAAAGGCATATTTTTCAAAACAACCTTGCCAACGTTGGGTCAATTTTGACACCCAGCACTGACCCAAAAGAATACCTGATTGATGTTGTGTCAATGTTAGCAAGGTGGATTTGGAGGAAGCCCAAAACATCAGGTTAACCTAAGAGGCAGCTAAATTTAAAGATCCCAATGTTGGCCAAAGGCATCCTTTTCAGAACAACCTTGCCAATGTTGGCCCAATGTTGACACCCAACACTGACCCAAAGGAATGATTCATGTTGTGCCAAACACTGGCAAGATGGATTTAAAGGTGGATGAAAGTCTGTCAGTTCTGGCGTCCCAATGTTGGCCCAATAAACAAAATCACTTTGCGCCAACTTTGGCACTCAGTGTTGGCCCAACAGATTGACAGAATGTCATTTTACTCTTTGAGAGAAAGTCAATTTAAAATCAAAACAAACTAACCTTAAAAGTTCAGGTTATCTTAAACAATATAGCTCAGATAAAAAGACTAGGCGAATCGAAAAGATGAAGCGAAGTGAAACATTGTTTATCTAAGCAATGAAACTAAGCTAAAAGAGTAATTATTCGGCAAATCTAAGCAATGCTAGCATCATGGGGTTTAAGGGTTTAAGGCTAGAGTTTAAAAATTAGGGTTGAAGGCTTACCGTGCTCATCCAGGAGAATGTTATCTGGTTTTATGTCACTGCAGAGGAAGAGTAGCGTGTTAGGATTAGTTTAAAATCGCACAGTCAGGATAAAACACAGCTAAATGATCGATGTGTCGCATTTATTCCTCCAACCTGTAAGTGTTCGTTGTAAGGGTCGGGACAGAGAGTATGAGGATGCAAGAGGGACTGTGTGAGCTGTGACCGGGACACAGATATGATGGCATTGCCCATGTTTGTGTCTGTGATATGGGACTCACCGGTGGATGATGTTGCAGGACTGTAGGTAGCCGAGTGCCAGTGCTAGCTCACAGATGTATATTTTCACCGTCTCCTCTTTAAACTGGACGTTCTGCTGCAAGTGGTAGCGCAGATCTCCGCCCAGTAACAAATCCACAACCATAAACATGTCCTCTTCATCTTGGAATGAGTACCTGTGCAGAGACACACAGAGAGACACCCGTACAGAACAGTAACACAAACCTTACAAGTGTTTCGATCGGAGTGTTGATCATTTTTAGGCTCCATCCGGAAGCCATCGAATTCATGTTGTGTTCGTGTTCCAGAAACATCATCAAAAGTCGAAATGTAACAGCCCTCACTGGTTTGTCCGAATGTCAGGCCAGAAATTATGAGCCGTCTTGATTCATGTTGCGTTTGGTCAAATTTGATGACAAAACAAGCACGTGCAAACTCCACCATGATACATCATTTCTTTTTGACGTATCTGGACAATCAATCTGGTCAGAGTGTGCATAAAAATCTGGCAAGGAAAAAAAAAACTGGATTTCAATACAGCTGTGCTTCTTCAGGATGCTATTCTACATTCGTACACACTTCTGTCGAAAGCATCTATTCAACACGTCCATTGTTCGACTCTACAAATAAAACTGAGTTAAACATAACTGAATTCTGGCTATTTTGACCATCACGTGCTCACTCTCGCCATCACACGTGTCACTTCCTTGAATTATCACACGCTCCCTCTTGCCAAATTTCATTCAACGTGATTCCTGCTTTTTATACATATGGAAAGGCAAGAAAGACAAATAGATGGAGGCAGCAGAGGCCATTAAGCAGGTCAGAGTCGCTTCATGTCGCAGTGACCTCAGACTATTTATATCATTGCTCTCTCTCTCTCTCTCTCACACACACACACACACCAATGCACACAATATGTCCATTAGGGAAAGAATCCCATCATGATCTTTGCCAGATTTGGTCATGCGTTGCCATGGCAGCACCTCCCGGGAACCTCCAAGAGCATCAATATAAACGATCAAGCCCCTCTAAAACCCAGCATTTGGGTGTGTCTGAGACAATGATTTACCCAAGAAGAAGTGAATAGGGACAGATGGAAAAAAAAAAGGGTCTTAATCGGGATCACTGTCTACGTATTTTGATCATTTCTGTAACATAAAGAACATAATGCTCCATAACGAGCATATTCTTTAAAAAGTTGGGGGTCAGCCCTCGATGTCAGCCATGCCATCGACATGCAAAGGGCACATGAGCTTATTAGATTACACGCTTTCAAAACACAGCTTTGTGCCCATCTGTCTGACACAAACATGCTCGTATACCTTATGCTAGTGGGAGGTCAGAGGAATCAGACCTTGTGTTGGTGTAGTTTGAAGGTAGAAGCTAGTCGTGAGGTTAATCAGTAAGCTATAAACGAGAAGCTGGAGAAGAGAGTGGGGAGGGTTAAATCCAAGAGCTCATAGAATGTTGCGTTGGATGTCAAGGAAATCTCTTTCAAACCCGTTTTAAATCAAATGAACCAAACAGCACCAGACATCAAAAATGAGCCCATTTTATTTTTGCAGTTCAGGCTTTACACACACATACACACACACACACACAAACTGACACACAGGGGTAAAGTGAGTCACTCTGTATTATTTTGTCTTGGTTCCAAAAAAAGAAGACCAATTACTCCTGCAGGGCTAAACACACACACACACACTCCTGCAGCTGCTGTCGAATGTGCATAAGGACATTGTGCTTGTCTAAAGAGCACACTCGACCTACCACACACACAGACTGTTCTGCTGCACAAACACTGATATGTGTTCTTATATAAGTGCTGAATACAATATGCTGCCCTACTTTTAGGTCTGTTTGTATGTAGTAAATGTGTATGTGTGCATCACTCACCAGAGGTTGACAAGAAATGGGTGCTGTATCTCCTGCAGGATCTGCAGCTCCCTGCATACGTGCCTCACCTCATCACGCTCCACACAGGCGTGCTTATTCATGTATTTCATCGCATACAGTTTCTTTGTGTCACGCTTCTGCACAATACACACCTGCGGCACAGATTGATGAATAGATAGGTATTATTATTATTATTATTATTATTATTATTAATGACGTACACAAAGATCTATACTGTATTTCCATTGACAGATGTCTACACAATTTTCAACACTCAAAACAATAGCTGTTGGTGTGGATGTTGATTGTCGGGAATTATCCGTGTGAGTGTGTTCTCTTTGGAGATTTATAGTGTCTTGCATAAGGACTCGGCTTCTTGTACTTTTTACACATACAACCTGGACCTGAAATGTGGATTATATTACTATGAAACTACACGAAATAGCCCATAATATTCCAGTGGGATAAAATCAACATAGTCTGTAAAATTATTGATAAAAATAATAACACTAAAGTTATGATTGCATAAGTATTCGCTGTGAAACCCCTGAATTAGGTCTGGTGCAACCAGTTGCCATCAGAACTCGCAGCTGAATGGAGTTCAGTGGAATCCAGCTTCGTGCAATTAAACCAGTTCCTGGAAGGCGCCAGACACTGGTAGAAAACATTCTGAAACAAACAGCATCATAAATACCAAAAGACAAGTCCAAGAAGTTCTGGAAAAACATCACTCAGGGTCTGGTTATAAAAAATATCCCATGGAGCACCATTAAATTCATCCATCCATCCATCCATGATCCATAACCGCTTATCCTGTGCAAGATTGCAGGCAAGCTGGAGCCAATCCCAGCTGACTATGGGCAAGAGGCGGGGGACATCCTGGACAAGTCGCCAGGTCATCGCAGGGCTGACACCGAGAGATAAACAACCATTCATACTCGCATTCACATTCACACCTACGGTCAATTTAGAGCCACCAATGAGCCTAACCTGCATGTCTTTGGACTGTTGGAGAAACCGGAGCACCTGGAGGAAACCCACGCAGACATGGAGAGAACATGCAAACTCCACACAGAAAGGCCACTGTCGACCACTGGGGCTCTCACCCAGAACCTTCTTCCTGTGAGGTGACAGTGCTAACCACTACACCACCGTGCCACCACCATAAAATCCCTTATTACCTCCAGAGTCCACCAGGGGGCGAGATATTATTTTTGGTTGGGTTTCTTTGTTTTTTGTTAACAATATTAAGGGAAAACTGCTGGATCAATCTTCATGAAACTTTCAGGATAGATGGGCATTGGTCTCAAATAGAACCACCAAGGGTCATCCGGTCAAGGTCACCAAAAAGATCAAAATTGTTTTTGTTGTGTGGCGCCTCTATATGTGGCTACTGCCTCATATAGAGGCGCCAGCCACTATGTTATCGCGCACTGTGCATGCGCATACACGTGTTCTGATTAAAATGGCTGATGAGTGTATACAATTCGGTTCACCATTCGAAATAAATGGACGAAAGAAATTGCTTTCAGACATCTTTATGCTTATTACAGAGGGAAAGTGTGTTCCAGTGAGCTCTAGCGCCGGGCCTTTTCCAGGAAACAAGAGTTTCGGTCATGGCAACAGCGTGTGTATGTCAGCCTCGGTTCGGAGGTTTCAGTTTCGAAAACTGTAAGAGGTGAAAACTGAAAGAGGTGAATAGTAATGAGTCTGCTGCATTTGCATCATTCACAGCCACAGTGCAGGTACTCAGATCCGAATATTTTATATTCTGATTTGTGATTTCCAGGTCAAATTATTTTCCTAAATTACTGACAAGAATTAAAAGAGACACAGAATATAGGTTTCCAGGCTCCCAACCCATTAAAGGATTGTAAATTTCACATCAAAGACTGACTTTGGAACTGTACCTTCCCATACAGCCGATTAATTCAAACAGAAAACCCAGTACGATCATGAGCACATTGAGGCTAATGAGCCCAATTCACTGGAGCTCTGCTGGCAGGATCTACATTTCAGAAGACCTCAGCTTCCTCATCTGTTTTGAAGCCTCGTTACGGACTCTCTACGGTGGGACACTCCACAGCATTAAATACTGAGCCAAGCTGCAGAAGTAAAAACAAACCCAATCGATAGATCATCAGAAGTGTAATGTATTGTTAAACCATATTTCTCCCAATTAAGGAATATATTTTATTGGCAGGGTTAAAGATGTACCTGATCTTTCACTCCATCCACTGCTCACAGTCAGTGTGAATAAGGTTTTGTGTAACACTAGCAGTTCAGAAAAACTGGATTTTCATGCAGATACTTAATATTTTAAACCAGGTTTCAGAGCAGTTCCCCTTCAGGTTAAAATTAACTTCACTTACAACTTCACAGTGTAAATGAAGCTCTAACGCACAGGACTAATCCCCAACTATTGAACAAGGGGAAGAAGAAAGATGAATGAGAAATTTATTGAGTGTAAATATCTACTTTGAGATGATAATGAAGAATTATGAGAAAGATTAACACAGCTAATTATCTGTTAAAATTCAGCAGAAACTGTAAATGACTAATGATACCAAGAGCACTGTATTTAGGCTTCAGTCTCTTTGTTTGTCTTTATAAAGATTAGTGATGCAGCTTTAGGACCAAAAGGTCACCGCTTCGATTTCCTGGACCAGCAGGCAGAGGTGGACAGTAACGAAGTACATTTACTTGAGTACTGTACTTAAGTACACTTTTTGAGTATCTGTACTTTACTTGAGGATTTTTTTTTGGAAACTTATGACTTTAACTTCACTACATTTGAAAGACAAATATTGTACTTTTCAGTCCGCTACATTTCTGTCAAGGTCCTTGTTACTCGTTACTATGAAGCAGCTTTGAAAGTGGATGTTTTTTTCTTTTCTTTTCTAAAATGTGTTTGGTTTTTTCACAGGTGACACTGAGACACCCTATCAGTAATCACTAGGGTCACGTCACGTCCATAGACTGTATAAAATCAAATTCAATGATTTCTCCGCTGCAATATTTGAACACGATCAGTTGATGGCAGAATGGAAGGAGAATGGAAGAATGGAATGCAACTTCTCCCTGGGCACTGCAGCACAGCTGCTTACTGGTCTTTGTAGGTGTGCCCACATCCCCAGATGGGTTAAATGCAGAGAAAGAATTTCACTGTGCTCTAATGTACATGTAACGAATAAAGGCTTATATAAAAATTCATAAAAAAATAAAAATGGAGGTTATTTTCATTAACTGCTCTATTATTTCACATGAACAAACCATGAACTTCAACATGTATAAGTAATGTTAACAAATTAACAAACATTAACACGTACACTAGTTGAAAATTGTTGAATGTTAACAAAATACATCTGCACTGACTGTTCATTCAATCCATTGCTAAAAATTAATTAACTAATTAATCAATCAATTAATTTTCTGTAACCACTTTATTCTGATCAGGGTTGTGGCGGATGAAGAATCTATCCTGGAACACTGGGTGTGAGGCAAGAATACGCCCTGAATAAGAGACCAGTGCAAAGTAGGGTATCATACAGACAGAGTCACACAAAGTGGCAATTTAGAGTAGACCATTCACCTATCGCCCTGTTTTTGGGAGGCGGGCAGAAACCAGAGAACCCAGAAGAAGCCCACATGGACATGGGGAGAACATGCAAAGATTTACTCAGACAGTAATCCAAGCTTGAACCAGGGATCCTGGAGCTGTAGGGTGGCAATGCTACCTGCTTTACCACTGTGTCACGCCATGATTAAAATAAGTCCAGATAAATTAGCAAAAGATTAAAGTACAGCATGTTTATAAATGTTAGGGACTTACTGAACTCTGTGTAATAGTTCTGATTTTTCTCAGTTGGTCATGTTACTTGGTTTATTAGTGTAATTAACTTGCTAATGTTACTTATGATATATTATTGCTGAATTTTGTGCTTTGTTCATGTTAATTAAGGTGTTCTATATTATAATAACAAGTTAAGGATGCTCTATGTTCTTGCGCTTTTGTTTTGGCCATGGACATCAACATAACAGTAACATAAGACATGATCAATTGACTATTCAAAGGAAGATTTTTTTTAAATGTTTCTTTCCTTATGAATGAACCCCTTATGAAAATGTGAAAGATATTCAGGTAGCCTTGAGAGCTAACACCGATGTCATACTGTATTGTAAGAAACAAACACTAATAATAACAACATATATATATATTTTTAAATGCTATTAAATCTATTATTGCTTAGATTTGTTTTGACTTCACAATGTCAGTTTTGAATAAAGCTAGGATCTTGGCCAGATTTTTGCTGGTTACAATAAAAAAATAAAAAATAAATAAAAAAATGTTTATTAAGAGTGTGTAGACAAGGTAGTACAAAGTGAGCAGGCAAAGTCAATGTCAAGAAGTAGGCAAAGAGTCAAAAGTCATAGAAAGCAAGCAGAGCAAACAACTAATCAAAAGGAGAAAACAAAAGGTCAAAAACTGGAGACTGAATGAAAAAACAACATATGTGGATTTGCAAGGAAATACAAGCTAGATCATGAAAAAAAAAGGCTGAGAATTTCAAAGACTTGGCAAAGAACAACTGTATCTGAGGCATACTTATACAAAAGGTCATTGTTAGATACTGGTGATTCTAATCAGACTGCAGGTGAACTTGAACGATTGCAGGGGCGCAAGCAGAGAGTAAAGAGTTGATAGTGAGTTGGATTCTGAGAACTAGAATTATCAGAGCATGGGGCACTTGACATGTAAAGATTGCTGGACCAGAAGGCATACCTTCCATTATTTTACCCTCTTCTGGCACTAGTATTTAAACAATATGTGACGTATATTATTAAAGCCATAATTGGATTATATTAAAGGTTCTGCTCTGTTCTCCTGTAGATGGAAGGTTAGATGGAAAGTGGATGTATACAATTATGCAGAGAACAGTGATAAGGATCACTGCGCAATCACCCTTCTTGTATGATTAAGGTTCAGACCTGTGTAATTACATTAAGTTAATAGGTAACGGGCTGCCAATGACACAGCTGCTAAGCTACGACAGGAACATTTTCAGCCTGAAATGGAATAAGTATTGAATTCATATAACTGCACAATCTCATCTCAGGCGGCACGGTGGTGTAGTGATTAGTGCTGTCGCCTCACAGCAAGAAGGTCCAGGTTTGAGCCCCACCCTTACAGAAAAATCACATGAACTTCACATATGATTTTTCACATGATCACATGTGACTAACATGTGATTTCTCACATGTGAAATATGTGGAAAATGTGTTTTGCACATGGGAAACGTGGTTTTGGCCCAATTTTATGTGAATCACATGTGGGAATGTTTTACACATGTGGTAACGTTTTCCACATGTGGTCTACATGGTAACACGTGGTAACATGTGATCACATGTGAAATACATGGGAAATTCATGTGTTTTTTCTGTAAGGGGATGTACAGAGCTTGTGCTTAAGATAGTGTTCTAAAACCATGCTAAGCACCGAAATGTAAATGCCAGCCAGTGGAGCGAGAGACTGCATATGTTGTGTCCAACAGAGGCTGTGCTCAATCTGTCATAACTTTACATGTTAATTTGTATGTTTTCTGACCTCCAACCATTGACAATAACAGCCTGAGACTCATGATGTCCTTCAACTAGTTGTTTACATACCTGTTTCCAGGGTGAACATGTGATGCATCCAAACCAATGGTTGTATATTGAGCCAGACAGTGTTTTAATGGTCAGTTGTTGCAAAGTTACTCGACACTTACGATCTTCACCTGGCTCAATCAGTCGGTTGTTAGGCTCACTATCCATCACTAAGTAGCTGTTATGGGGGATAGCAACATGTCTTACCATCATATCATAACACTTAATGGCATGTTTTGCAGTAAGCATGTCAGTTCCACAATTCATCTGGTACACCATAGGGAATAAGAAAATGAATATGGATCATATCAAGTTTTACTGTAACTAGAACATGTACAATCAGCCTTATCAGAATACATGTGAACTTGTAAATCTATCCTTTTGGAGAAGTGGGCTCTATCAAGCATAAGTAAAGTAAGTCTGATGTTTACGTTCTTCTCCTGGCAACATTCACTGTAGGAGAGACAGGTGTCAGGTCCTCAAACTGGATGTTTTGTGTAGCTGTGTTAAGGTTGGGGTAAGTTAACTGGGGAGCTTCACAAAAGCAACAGATATATGCAAGTAATCTATTTCCATCACTGTAGATGCAAATGGTTAGTGGAGAGGGCTTGCAGATCATTCAAACTGCATTTGATTTCAGGAGACTCAAGTGGAGGGAAGCAATTGTGCTGCTTCAAAAAAATTGAAAACGTATGTTTTGCACAGTGGGTGACCTTTGAATCATATAGGCTTGAGTGAAGAGGTTTGTAGTATACTTTCTACAAACAGTGGGAAAGATACAGACCCTTGTACAGTGGTTCTCAGCTGTTGTAAATCATTTGGTGAGAACAGCAAACGAACGGTCACTGCAGGTGCATGCAGTTGGTAGAGAGGCTCACAGAAGTCATCTTCCAAGCTACATTCACCACAGGAAGAGATGAGAAAGAAGCCTTTGAAACTCCTGGGGGGAGTTAATGACAAGTTGGTGGAGAGGCTTCTAGAGTTCCTACCTTAGTACGGGAGAGACAGGGCCTTGTCGAGTGGTTGGGTTCTACTGTATGTCAGTGGGTGGGGGTCTGAAGGGAGGTTTGCTGAGTCTAAACTAGTCACTATGGAAGAGATGGGTAGGCTGACTGGGGTGGGTGAGTGTTTGGCTCAGGTGTATAAGTGACTTTAAAAGGGGAAGTCCAATCAAAATGTATTATTGGGGGGTAATGAACAGAAATGTGTTGGGAGAGTCTAATTTAAAAAAAAAAATACATTTTTGAAGGGGGCAAGAAATGAACAGTGCCATGGCTACCAATGTGAGAATTCTAAATCTAGCATCAACCCAAAGGCACATCATTGTACAGTTTAATAAGCCTGAGCTGATTTAGCTAATTGGCTTCTGTAGAGCAGTAATCCTGTTTTGTCCCTACAGGAATAAAGCCCTCAGACACTCTGGAAAAAGCCTTTAAAAAGTCATTGTCTAAAGGGGTTAAATGAACATCAACCCTAAGAAATGGCTCAGGCCTGTAAAAGTGTATGTTGGGGTGATGCACAATAACCCTGTTCATACCCAAGACAAAGGTAGCCATTTCCCTATTCACCCCCTTATGAGGATGGTCGGTTTTCCTCAGACGTACAGGACCCCAGTGGCATCTCTGGGTGATGGTCGAATACACAATATTTTGGGGAAACACAGATTGAGATCCTGTAGGTCTTGCTTCATTGCTACGATGAGATGCAGAGATTTGAGCTTCCCCAAGTAATTCCTGGTGCAGTGAATGAGCAGGACATCTGGGGTTAATCTTCTAAGCCAATTGTAGAAGTGGGGGAGAGAGTGCCACCTCATTGTACCCAAGCCAGGTTGTACCTCCAAGGTCCTTCTTGCACTCACCTCTCCATGGTGAATGGTCTCCAAAATAATAACTCTGGGCACATCTGGTGGAAGACTTTT
>JAODLJ010000013.1:7732944-7744920 GCA_027576115.1 Cathorops melanopus
TGCAGTAAAGGCCTGGCAAAGCATCACAAAGGAGGAAACCCAGCGTTTGGTGATGTCCATGGGTTCCAGACTTCAGGGAGTCATTGCCTGCAAAGGATTCTCAACAAAATATTGAAAAGTAACATTTTACTTAGGGTTATGTTTATTTGTCCAATTACTTTTGAGCCCCTGAAATGAGGAGCGTTTGTATAAAAATAGCTACAGTTCCTACATGTTTAATCATATATTTTTGTTCAACCCCTTGAATTAAACCTTAAAGTCTGCATTTCAATTCTGTTGGAGTGGTTTCATTTCAAATCCAATGTGGTGGCATGCAGAGCCCAAATCATGAAGATTGTGTCACTGGCCAAATATTTCTGGGCCTAACTGTATCTTTTTGTTGATTCTCCATTCATTTTTCCCCTATTCAAATTAATGGATTTTCAGGAGAAAAAAAATTAACGTCATGTCATGCTTCGCGCTCTAAAATCTGTTTTAAATAATGCCACACTCTCTGTTAATCTACCGAGCACCAGTTCATGTAAGAAAAAAAAAAAAAAAAAGTGTTTCAGTGCGAAGTGTCATGTCATGCTGTGAGTTGAGCCATTTTAAAGCATACACACTACACACCAGACTTGTAGTACTCGAGTCCGACTCGTGCCCTAATTTTAAGGACTCGTGACTAGACTCAGACTTGAGGACTTGGACTCGTGCATTAACCGCATTAGGACTTGGAAAATGGAGACGAGGACTCTGATTTTTTTTTTTTTCCTTTATTTTTTGTAACATGCCATAATAATTTGGCATAATATATTTATATCTGCATTAATTTTGTACTAATTTCATGCAAGAGTGAACCACCTGTGTGCCTTGGTGCGTGCATCAGGTAGACTCTCGGGGGCATTCCAGAGAGCACGTGCCGAGTGGACTCTTGCAAGTGCGCCGTAAACAACTCACACCTGCACAGGATTAAAGCGCAATCAGCACGCCTATATACAGTAAAAACTCTGAAAACACACTTTGCAAAGTATCGAGTTGCGTTATTGACACATTACCGAGCCTTATTTCCTTGTTTGGATTCCTGAGCCCTGATTTCCTGTTTCTTGTCTTTGATTCTGCCAAGTCTACCATAACCTGTTTGTGCCTCACTCGGCCTATCCGTCTCCCAACCATCTCTGACCGAATACTTCACACTCCCTGATAGAGAGAAAGCACATTCACCTGTTCGTACGTCATGTTCAGGAACAAACTAATGTTAATGGCGCTGAAACAGCCACCGTCAAATGGTGCGATCGGAGTGCTGGACTCTGACTCGACTCATCTGTTTTTATTTTTTAATGACTCGAGACTGGACTCGGACTCGAGGTTTAGTGACTCGACGACAACACTGACACATGCCACACACACAAATACAAACTGATAAATTCAGTAAAATATTTGTAAAACTACGATGTAAACAGCCGAGTCGCTCCAAGTGACCACTACATATGTCCTCGCATACATCACCACCGCAGGAAACCCATCTGGCATTTCAAAGAAAATTCATTTTTCTCAAACACTATTTGGTCTCCAAAAATGAAAGTTTGATTTTTGAGATCTGCGACTACTTATTTCAAATAAGTTTAAGTAAATCCGCTGGAGGATGCCTTTAAGGATGTACCAATCCTTAAAACGCAGTGAGTATGATCAAGGAGAAAGAGGCTTTGAGAGCAAGGATAAGGATTTTGTTATTGTAGCATGTAATGCAAGCCCATTTTATAACTGCTCTACCTTGCCAAAACAAACAGAAAATGGCAATAAAACCAATGACAAATGCAAGCGTATTAGGTGAAACAAACAGGTACAAATAAAAAGTTTCCGCAGAGAGGAAGGCTAAGAAGGGAATCAGGAAAGGAACCAAGGAGGCACAAATTACAAGAATCCTTAGTTCGCTCTTTTTAGTTCTAGACATTTTGACTGGTTGGTTTTGTGATATTTTGATGCAGGGGTGCCATCTAGTGGCAGTGCAGGGATAGTATTAAGGCTGCTAGTCAGAAAGTGTTGAGAAATAGCAGTGAAGATTAAAAAAAAATAATAAAAAATTCTCCCCTCTTATTCACAGGTACTGCTGGAGATTCTCCTCAAAGAACTTTGCCCTGAGCTGAGCGAAAAGATGGAACACGTCTGATCTCGTGCAGCGTCACCTGTTGAAAGAAGGATTCGTCTCAACTTCACTTATTTTCTGTTACTTGAACATGATGGAAGGAATTTTTTTTTTATTTAAGAATCGCTGTAAGAAAATGTTTGATTTGATGGCGTCATACTACAGGACCTGACGGACATCAGTTTTCTTGATTTCCCCCCCATACTGATTTCCAACACGCCAGATATGTCAACCAACCAAGTTTGTTTGTTTCTGTTCCTTTTTTATTGTCTGTGGGATTTTTGTTCGACTGCAAGGTCATAAAATGTGAATAGTTGTGGAATGAGTGTTGTACTTGCTTAAAAAGAGAAAATGAAAACATGGACCTCTTGAACCTCTATACCTACATTACAGTACATGTTGTGGTCATTTATGAAGGCTTTTAATTGTGCAATGTATCATGTAAGGTTATTGTGCTAGTTTCATTTGTGAGATTATTATTATTATTATTATAGATTTTATTTTTACCAGAATAGACTAGAGCATTTATAAGCAATAAATTGCAAAAAGAACAGTGGTCACTCATTTTTATTACTGTTATTGAAGAATAAAACTGGGTGGCATAGTGATGCAGCAGGTCACGGCTCCAGGGTTGCTAGTTTGTTCCTAAGTGCAGGTTGTTTAGTTTCGCAAGGTCTCCTTTGTCCACATGAGTTCTCTGTTTGTCTCCTACCTCCCAAAATGTCAATCGGTTATACTAAACTGCATTTAGGTTGTAAATCAGTCCCATCTGATGGACTGGTTTTCCTGGGATAGGCACTTTGAGCGGGATAAAGTGAACGAATGAATGAATAACGACTCTGCTTCTCAACCTTTATCACACCAGTGCAGATGGATAACTGGCATTTTAAATTGACCCTTTTTAAAATTAGATTCCATTAGAACTTAGCACTGAGGTCAGATAATTGGACCAAACCAGATTGGGTGTATGACCATTTTGCGGAGGGGACAACAACCCAGTACCATAATAGTAAAAGTTTTTCTGTAAACTTTTCTCTGGGGGGAAAAAACCCAGTACTGATTAAAGCACTTGCCGAATCATGTCCGTGATAGGAAAACTAAACCTTGAACTTTTATAACAGACAAAAGTTGAGTGCATGGGGAGTTACCAGGGGAATTTACTATGGCAGCAGTGCTCACATATTACATTCTGCCATAAATGAGATCCATCTGGAGGTCTTTAGACACAGGTTGGATTCATCAGGGCTGCTTGGAAAGAAACGTATAAGGAGGAAAAAAAAAAATCAGTCAAAAACTACACCAAAGGAGCCACTATACAGTATATTGTCAATATTGGTGAAATTCTTCATGAGCAGAGGGACCATGGAATTGTCTTGATGTCCAACGTCTATACGCATAGATGCATTTACCGGCCACTTTAATAGGAATACTGGTCCCCTTGCTTATTCATGCAATCAGCCAATCTTTTGGCAGCAGGACAATGCATAAAGTCGTGCAGATACAGGTCAAGAGTTAATATTTGCTTTAAACATCCAGACTTGGTAAGCTTGTGTCCAGTGTCTCCTCAAGGTTCGATTTGTTTTGGATTTTGAGATGTGATTCTGCTCAGCATGGTTGTAAAGAGTGCTTCTTTGAAGTACGATAGACCGTTAACTCAAACTAGTCTGGTTCAATAAGGCATTTCTGCCTACAGAGCTGCTGCTCACCGGATGCTTTTTGTGGCTACTGCCTCGTAGAGGCTGTAGGCACTATGTCACCGTGTTGTAAGAATGAGTGTAACAATAGCACACTGTGCATGCGCATACATGTATTAAAATGACCGGTGAGCGTATACAAGTCGGTTCACCATTCGAAATAAATGGACTAAAGAAATCAATTTCGGGAAAGTTTATGCTTATTACCGAAGGAAACTGTGTTCCTATTTTAAAATATACTCCAGGTTCTCCCCCTTTCCTCGCCTTCTTCGGCCAGTGGTCCCATGTGTGATGTAGATGTGACGCACTTCTGAGTTGTTACAGAAAGTTGTTGAAAAGAGTATTGAGACCATTGAGCTCTAGCGCCAGGCCATTTCTGGGAAATAAGAGTTTGGGTCATGGCGACAGCGTGTGTATGTCAGCCTCGGTTCGGAGGTTTCAGTTTCGAAAACCGTAAGAGGTAAGAGTAGAATAATATACAGACACTTGGTATATTTTACTTCTGTGATTTTTAAATTGTTCATTTTCGGACTATACTTCATTTTTGTGCCTCATAGAGTAAATATATAGGCTATATTTACTGTATGGACATGGTATCAGAAAACAATTTTATTTATAAGCAGTAGCCACATGTACCCGTAGGGTACCTATTTTTTTTCGCGATATCTTCCTTTATATGCATCAGAAGTGTTACCGGGCGAGGTTTGTTTTGCCTGGCAACACTTGTTTTCATTTCGATGACTTAAATACATTTCAGGATTACTTTGATCCAATCCATCGATTTCACTGGTTCCATGTGTGCTTGTAGAAATGTCAGAAATTGTCTTTGGCAATTTTATAAATTGCCCTAAAGCAGCTCAAGAAGTGCAAAGAAAACTATCCACCATTATTAGCCTACGGTATATAGTTTAATATCTTTCTATAAATGCATCTGCAATGCCTGCAGTTTAAGCTATGAGCCACGAAATTTCTATCCCCTTTTAAAATGTGGCTCTCCATCCTGGTATTTGAAGAGCAACTGCAAAAGATGAGAATACGTTGAAACAAGCCAGGTTGAAATCCTCAAATCAGTTGCTTCTGATGTAGACGCATGAGATCTTCTAAATTGGTGGACGACTGCAAACTGTCTTTTTGCCTGATTAACCCATACTCATTTTATTCACACGTGGGGGACACTGAAAAAAGAAGAAGAAGAAGACTCATGTACTATTGGTTGCAGTGAAGAGAATATCAATCTAATCTTGCCGAGCTTCGCTGGCAAAGCACCCAGACCCAAAGAGTTAAAACAGCACAGGGAAGCCACACTGAGGAATAACATTTTCAAGTCATTTAAAAAAAAAAATTGTAACAGAACAAATGCTTTGAGAAAGTTAGAACAAAGGACTTATTGTCCATTCATGTCCATGAGTATTTTTATTCATGCTTTTTTTTTCGATGAATGATTTTAAAGCATGATCTTAAAGATAGAAAGATATATATATAGAGCGTGAGCAGGTGAAAAAATCTTTCAATCCAGTTCTGATATACACTCACCAGCCACTTTAACACCAACTTGTTGTTGACTCGAAGATTCCTGTTCTTGGCTGCAGGCATGGAACCCAGTTTGGTCTTCTGCTGTTGCGTACTGAGATTCTTTTCTGCTCACCACGGTTGTAAAGAGTTGCTGTGAGTGACTATATCCTTCCTGGCAAAAAAGCTTGAACCAATCTGGCCATTTTCCTCTGACCTTTCTTATCAACAAGGCGTTTGTTTCCACCCACAGAACTGTCGCTCACTCACTCGATGTTTTTTATTTTTTGCACCAGGAGATCAACAGTTTATAACACTGAAAATACTCATCTGGCTCAAACCAACAGCCATGCCACAGTGAAAGAAAGTCACACTTTGAGATCACAATTTTTCCTGTTCTGATGTTTGAACATTGTGAACATTAACCGAAGCTCTTGATTTGTATCTGCGTGATTTGATGCATTGTGCTGCTGTCGAGGGATCGGCTAATGAGATAACTGCAGAAAACAGCAGGTGAGTGGATGTTCCAGGTAAAGTGGCCATCGAGTGTATGAAGAAGAACCAATTTAAAATGGAACACAGTTTGCTTTGATCATGATTTTGTTTCTAATAATCGACTTTATTTCTTTTTTTTTTCAAGTAGTCTGGTTTAATGATGCTATATTAAAAAGTATAAAATACTGAATTGGAAATTCTTATAAATCTGTTTGAACTCATATTAGTTTGTATGCGTCCATCTCTCTCTCTTTCTCACACACACACAAAAGACTATGTGCATAGCTGGCCAAACCCCATATTCATGCCTGAACAAGGCCACCCTGTTCATTCCTCCCTATGAACAAATCCTCAACTCTCCTCTATGAGGTATGAAAACAGATTCAACGAGAGTCAGAGAATGAGATTGAGAGTCAGAGAGTCGGTGTGTCGGAGTGTCATAAAGTGCACGACATCACACTGAACAGAGCATGCACATCTGGAGTGCGCCATAAGTGTTATGCAGAACCCAGGCTGATTGAATGTGGCCTGTGTGTGTGGTGCAGTGTGTGTGTGTGTGTGTGTGTGCACAAATAAGCTTGAAAATATAATATAACCAGTGCAAGAACACACATTGTGGAAAACTCAATGTCAAATTGTCATAAATGTCAAACTTAATGTCAAATGCACATGTATGGTAGTGACATGAATAAATATACAATATGCACCTCTGTCTTTGCTGACTGAAGAAGCAAAAGCAGCTGGTTTTGTTCTCATCTGGCAGCTCTGAGGAACATTAATGGTTGATCTACAACTAAAAAAAAAGTCACAAGAATGCCACATAATAATAATAATAATAATAATACATGCTTCTTGGACAATTCTCCTCTTTCACCATTGTTTCACGTCACACGCGTGTTCTACTTTCTCATATGATCTTTACATGATTCTTTTACTTTCACGCGTTTATCCTCTCATGCTCATTTATTTTTTTTCATATCTGTTTTATTTCTTCACATGTTCATCCCCCCCACACACAATACATGTATTTTTTTCACCCCAGATTTTTTCTTTTTCATTTTCATCTTAATTTTTTCATGATTTTTATTGCGTCTTTTTTTTCAGATCTGATTTTCTTCCACGGTTCATTTATTATCACATCTTTTTCACGTATTTACTTGACTTCACGGGCAAGAAATGCACCTTTGTGTGTGATCCCATATTAATCACATCATCACACGTGGAAAAAAAAAACAAAACTTACAGCATACTCCATATGCAGTGTGTGTGTGTGTGTGTGTGTTTTTCACTAAAATTAAAAAAACAAATCAATAAAATAAAAAATAATTGATTAAAAAAATTTTTTTTTGCAAGAGTTCTCAGGAACACATGACAGCTCTTTACACTTAGAACCATTATCTTATGTTGGTTTTTTTTTTTTTTTAAAAATCTCTCATTTTCTTTTCTTTTTCGTATTATTTCATACAGTTTTGATTCTTGTGCATTCTTTTTTGTTGTTGTAGAGCAAGCAGCAGATGAGATAGCAATCCAGAGGGTGCGTATAATAATAATAATAATAATGCCCATCCAAAGAAGAACCAGTGGAAGAGCAGTTTATACTTTTCGAAACATTGAACCAATTCATTTCATCATTTCATTTGCAGATCAATAAACTTTTTTTTTTGGAAATAAAATGATGTTATGTCACTGTGAGCAGTTTATAATGACAGACCTGCAAGGTGAGACTTGTTTCTCACTTTGGAAAGCTACTTCTTGTATGTCCTGATGTAGCTGGAAATAATGCAAAAAATGTGTTGATTAAAGTTGTTAATTAAATCTGATGCTATTTTACAGGCTGCGTAGTTGGATCTCACAATCACCTCAAGTGATCAGTGACAAGGAAACGTTCCGTACTATTTTTTCCCCTGAGAGTGCATGGTGCCACTAGATTGTGCAAAATAAACCGCACGGTTTTAATGACGTGTTTACGGCGATGCCTTGAGAGTAGAATTAGAATTAAAATGATTAGTGTTCCTACTCTGCACGTTGGAGCCGATTTGTTGTCGGCTATTCAAGATATATTGGGCTACATCAATAAAAGTCAATTTCCATTCACCATCTGGGCTAATTTAAGTCCTTATTTAACTCCTCGAGACATACATCATGTAAAGGAAGGCTCTTTCAGGTCTGATAATGTTCCATATTTTCTAGAGCCTCTGAAACAGGGTTCTCGAATGTGTCCCCCCCCCCATAATCTTCATTATAGATTTTATAAAGACTGTTCAAATATTTGGCTCATTATTTAACTGTATAGAATATTGTTTTCGGTATGTACTGAAGCCATGGATCTTTTTGATTCCTGCAAAATCCAGACCACCCAGGTCCGAGCTGACATTGAAAGCAGTACAGCCATTTTCAAGCGACCAGTGTGTAAACAGGTTACGTAATAACTAAATATGATAGTGATTTCCACCACTGTAACTCAATTTAAAACAATCACGGACCCCTTGGTTTTATAAACAGTAGAGTCCAAAAGTCTTCGGACATGGAGAGAAATGCTATCGAGCTAATGAAATTAGACTTTTCGATATTACAGTAGAAAAATACTATAAATAGAAGTAAACTGTAATAAATAAAACAAATTAATGACCTTTTGCCCCTTAAATGTTAGTCCAAAGCACATTTTGGACAGTTTTATCAGGAAATTATCTGATAAGTTTAACAGACTTGACTTGCTTCTGATTTTTGGAGCAAAACCCAAGAGTCTTGATTATTATTTGTGGTGGTTTTTTTTTTTGGTCTGAAAAATGCTCTCTTTCTTCAGTCTTAATATCCTGCTTTCTCTCCTTCCCAAAGCATTTTCCTGTAAATATTTTTTAATCGAATAAAAAATATATTTTTGTCCTGACTCAAATTCAGAAAATAAATTTCGATTCAAAAAATGCGGACTCAAAAAATAAATCCGGCGCCTGAGACTTTCACACAGTCCTGTATCTTTAAAACGCATCCCTATTTAAGAAGATCAAATCCTTTTCAAAAATGAACAGTAAATCAATAAAAATACCGTCTGCCATGGAAAAAAAAGAATAAACAATTTATTGTTAATTTACTCAACAAATATAATCATATTATAAAAGTTTTCCCCCCCTTATTGTACAGTAGCTTACAGTTCAGCGCATCCCTTGTTGAAAGCACGTGATGAAACTTTTCTGGATCTTTCTCGCGCATTGCAAATAGTGTGTGTGTGTGTGTGTGTGCGCGTGCTTTATGAGCACGCGCTCAGTGATTTATGTGAATAAAAGTGGCACCTGGAGACTGAGTTTCTGGTGCATGAGTGGAAGTGTTAATGCTCGCCAGTGAGTGTTCCGTCTGATTTATTATCGTGCCTCGAATCCCTGGATGAAAAGGACAAACTTGCACGCGCCTCATGCTAAATGGTACATGCTGTATCCCATGTGCGCTGCTGCGTAAAGTCCGACGGGTGACACGGGCACGGAAGGTCTCTGAAACGCGTGTGCGCCTCCTCCTCCACCTCCACCGTACGAACCGGGCACGTGCGTCCCAAGCGGAAATGAAATCCCGAAAGTGCCCGGAGGCAGCATGGGTTTGGCGGCCATCTTCAGCTTCTCGAGCTCGGCCTCCTGCAGCCTCTTCGCCTTCGCGCGCCGGTTCTGGAACCAGATCTTCACCTGCGTCTCCGTCAGGCTCAGCGAGCTGGAGAACTCGGCGCGCTCCGCGATCGACAGGTACTGCTTCTGCCGGAACTTCCGCTCCAGTGCCAGCAGCTGTGACGTCGTGAACGGGGTCCGAGGCTTCCGGTTGGTCTTGTGTTTCCTCAGGGGACACGCAGGAGGACTGAGGCGCCCTAAAAATGATCCAGATGAACAACAGGAACAGTCGGTCAACTACGTACACGCGATAACCACAACATCCGGTTTATAAAGTTTACTCTTACAGCACAGTGTACTTTTGGGGCTCGCTGCAAGAACAAATAAACACTCGAGGAGCTGATAAAGAAGAGATTGGAAAGGCAATAAACACGGTCGAAGCTGGAAAAAAAACCTAGAGGTTAATAACAATGTAATAAATGTGTAATAAATAGTTAATACATTATTATTATGACCTGTAGCTTCTTTTCTTGCCATAAAACTATGTTGAACTTTACAAACCTCGTCTTATCACTTACTTGAAGGAGGAAGAGGAGGAGGAGGTGGGGTCAAACGGGAATTCTCCGTCCACGAGCTCCGGTCCGCGCGCTCAGGGCTCTTCGCCTCCGGTGACGCGTCTCCCTCGCGCGCAGCCGACGAAAAGGAGGAGAAGGAGGACCCGTCCTCGCACCAGAGCGCGCGCGACCCGGTAGTTTTGTCAGCCCGGCTTGGTGTCCGGTCCGCCATGAGCGCCTCCACGCTGAACGGCAGCACCGCTGCTCCGGGTTTGACGCTCTGCATGTCGCGCGAAGAAGTGACGTCCTCGCTCTTCATGCTCGAGCCGTTCGGAGCCCATAAAGTTCGAGTCCCTCTGTCCAAACACGAGCCGCGCGCGAGCGCATCACTGACTTCTCATTTCGGCCACGCGCGCACGGACGGCAAAGTTAAAAACCAAACGCGTCCAATCAGAGCGCGTGTGGGCGTGGCTTCAGCTGTTCTCATCACTCTCACAGCGCAGCTTGTTCGAGCGGAGGGGGAGTTTCAGGTTGTCGGTAGGCGTGGCTTAAACAGTCCACATTTCGCGCACGAGAGCCGTTTCCTACCCGGAACAGAGCGTGCATCAGCAAGAAGCGCGTGCTTTATTCTATTCTATTCTATTTATTTATTTATTTATTTATTCTTACAATAATCACTTCCTTAAAAACTCATGTGGACATGTTTTCTATATCAAGCAGCCTGTATGAGATTTATGGACAAATCTTGACGTTCAAAGTGTTTCTTGCCATCTTGCACAATGAAAATAAATTGTCCTTCCTGTGCATATGAGTCCTCTTGAAGTTAGGCATATCTTACCCAACTAATTGCTCTAAAAGCTAATTAAACCTGAGAGCTTTTAGAGCAGTATTTTAAAGTTACCCAACATGCAACTTTCCCAGAAAAGATGCGCTCGTGACAAGAAAGAGTGTCAAATACAATCACAATATCATCCCTGATGCTATGTTGTATTATATTATATTGTATTGCATTGCATTGTATTGGAGATCCCTGTTTGTTTGTTTGTTTGTTTGTTTGTCCACACTTGGAAATCTGAAACTTTTTCTGTCCAGTTTGAGGTCAAGGATGAGGATCAGTTCGAGGAAACCTTAACCATGCATTCAAAATGTTTGAAATGATATTCAGGCCTGTATCATGATGATTCCCCCCCAACAAACTGGCCCATGTTTGTTTATTTGTGAATTTCATTCATAAGACACTATTTAATAAATAAATAAGCAAGAATTTTATTTTATTATTTTTTTATTTTTGCAAAAATGAGTTCTCAATAAAGTCAGTTTGACAGCATGTATAACGTATGAACAAAGGAAGACACAGGAAAGTTGTGTCTGCTTTGACGAGGGTAAAAACCAAAAACCTCCTGGCTGAATATTGTAAAATTACAGAATTGTGAAATATTCTAGAAATGTATCTGGTACATGATATTTTTGGTATATTGATGTGAATATTTCATTCTGAGGACAGTCTTCATGGTTTGGAGGCAGTAAAATAGCAGATCATAGCATTTGTGTGTGTGTGTGTGTGTGCAGAAACCGCAGTAATGATGGAGGCCCGGCGGGTTTCCCCTCTAACTGACCAATTAAAGTAAAAAATGATGTGATGGAGAGACAGACAAGCAGGCAGACAGACAGGCGGGGCAGCAAACTGGCCGGAAGACACACATTTAAGATCCAATTGGATTGAAAATCACACAAGGGGCATTAACTTTTTTTTTTTTTTTGGCATTTTAAGATTTAGGCCAAAAAAAAAAAAAAAGTTTTATGTGGGAAATATATATATATATTTGTCAAGAAACTTTGCAACAAGGTTTCTGGATTGCCACATAGTTGCATATTACTGTGAAAAACCATCCTTGCAATTTTACATTTGTGCCGAATATGTACAGTAATATTCAAAGGTCTTCGGCGCATGCACAGAAATGTTGTATATTTCAAAGATGCCTTCAAAAATCATGAAATTAAATGTTTTTCCCAGT
>JAODLJ010000013.1:7809283-7820183 GCA_027576115.1 Cathorops melanopus
GAGATTTGTAAATTATTGCATTCTGTTTTTATTTACAATTTGTACTTTGTCCCAACTTTTTTGGAATCGGGGTTGTAATTAGCAATCAGAAAGGAAAGTCTCAGATGGTAGGAGTAAGATCTGGATGGCAAGTGTAGGATGTGGATAGCAGGAGTAAGATCAGGAGTGGCAGGAGTGGGCCCTGGAGGGAAGGCTGGGGAGGGCAGGAGTGGGCCTGCCCTGGAAGGCGGGCCCTGGAGGGCAGGCTGGGGAGGGCAGGAGCGGGATCTGGAGGCATGGCAGGAGTGGGACAGGAACAGGGTAGCAGCTTTGTGGGCATCAGAACAGGAACAGAAGCTTACAGTGCTTGTTTTAGCAGGAGTAAAAGATAATGAGCTTTTGCATAGTGGATGCTTGAGTGAGTGTTTACTTTTTAGCCAGGTTAATCTACCCACACTGATTCCTGCTTTGTTCAGAACGATATACCTTGCCTGAGCTGAGCAGTCACTAATTTTGCTCTGAATAAATTAGCTCGCTATGTTAAGCTAAGCAGTGGGAGAATGATTGATTGATCAAGGCAAATGTAATCACTTCAGGTCTTAATTGTTACCAAAACAAATGCCACTGAAGGCTTGAGTAAAGAAAGAGTCTCAAGAAAACTGTCCCCATGTGTTTGCAGGCAGATTGAAGGTAAGGTGGTGGAGATCTCGCGGCTGCAGGAGATTTTTGCTGAGAAAGTTCTGCAGCAGGTGGGTGTGGGTGCATGAGCTGAATTAAGAGGCTTAATTCTTAACTAGAATTAAAATGTCTTTTGTGTGTGATGTAGGAGACAGAAATTGATAATATTCATCAGCTGGTTGTTGGAGCCACAGAAAATGTTAAAGAAGGCAATGAAGACATTCGAGAGGTAAGCAACACACATCCAGCATGTCAGCATACAGACACAGCAGTTTTCTTCACACTGGTTCTACTCGGTATTACTGACTCGTTGCACTTTGAACCCCAAAGATGTAGCTAGATGAACCCTGGTGTGTGAAAACGGCCCGTTCTTCGGACGTTGAGCCTTTAGTTAACTTGGTTTGGCTTATTGCCAGTTTGGTTCCAGTCCTTTCCTCAAACCTGTTACCAGGACAACAAGGTTGTGCCTTTCGAAGTATCTATATACAGAAAACCATGAATGTGGTATGTTCCTCAGTATATTGTGTAGTTATTAAAGCCAGGTCATTTTAATTGCTTTTGAGAGTCTGTGAATAAGCTTAAAAATGTTCTGCAGTCTTTAAAAAAAGTGTCCACTACTTGAAGAAAGAGCTTACCCCTGCAGTCTCCACTATTTATGGGTAGACATCTTAATTTTTTCGCTCATCTGGGCACAGGCCAGGCCGGAAGAGCTTATGCGATCATCCGTCTGTCGTTGTTGTCCGTCCACAGTTTACAAAAATCGCTCCTCCTCCGATGGGATTGTTCGGATTTCGATCAAACTCGCATACAATGATCCACAGGTGAGCTTGCGCACAAGTTAAGATGGTGGCGCCACCTGTCATATTTACGATTTTATGGGCATCTTGGCCAGTATGAGCTACAGCATCATCGAAGCCAATGTTTTTTTTTTTTTTTTAAAGCTCACTGGCTGGAGGGCGATGAGCTATTGCCATCACGCGCCATCCGTCCACAATTCACAAAAAATTCTCCTCCTTGAGTTTTCAATGGTTTTTGATTCTGAATTCTTTCTTTGGAAGATCTAATTGGTCCGCACAAAACTTACTCCCTGGTTTTGTGACTTCTCATGAGCAACTTGTTAATTAGGCCGATGAACGAATTTTCAGGAAAATTCCGACTCCTCCCTGAGTTTTCAGTGGATTTTGATTTTGTTTGGAAGGTCACATTGTTGGCATGAAGAGCAACTTGGCTAATTATAAACGAGTCTGGTTTCTCATGGTACGGCCACGTGAGCTACTGCGTCGCCGATGCTCATGAGAGTGAGAGTTTTATCTGGCACCGTTTACAAAAGCATAATTGTCGGTTAGTGTTCTATCCAGCTGAATATGAATAAAGTAGATAAATCTTGCATAAATGTTATTTCATTATTCTGATTCCGTATCTCGTGGCTACTTTAGTGTTAAGTGTGTGGACCTCACGACAGTATTTGTTAGGAAAAGACGGGGGGAAAAAGAGAAACTTTGAGATAGCTTCTCCAGGCTTCGTAAGCGAATCGCTGAGTGACGATGATCTCAGTCTGGCCTTTTTCGGCAAACTGGGAGAGTGCTGTAAACTTGTCCACCCCGTATGCATGAAGTCATACTGGGTGGAATGATCCTGACCAGTAAATCCAGCATACTTGGTTATCTTGGATTTGTTAAACAAACACCCTGCCTGCAAAGCAAGTATTTTATTTATTTTTACATCTGCCAGTCAAAACTGTTTGGGATTCATGCTCATTATCATATTTGTGAGAAGAAAGATTATATGTACGTGACATAAAAATCAAAATCTATCTCTGTTAAGTAGACCCGACAGGATGATACTTTCCCACACAGTTACTTACACACACACACACACACACACACACACACACACACACAGATCTATCTATTGACGACAGAATGCAAACCCCATAATTTTCAACCAGGTTTCAGGATCCCATTTTAAGAACCTTCCACGCTCGTTAGACTTTCATAAACTTAAAAACCCAATAACACATGTGAAAGCATTGTCTATTCTGAAGTATTACGCATTAACGTGAAAATTTTCCCCTTTGTCTTTCAGGCAATTAAGAATAACGCAGGTTTCCGTGTCTGGATCCTCTTTTTCCTGGTCATGTGCTCCTTCTCTCTGCTCTTCCTGGACTGGTATGACAGCTAATACCTGAAAAGACATCATCTCACAACAGGATGCAATGTCGCATGGGACGGTAACACCACGAAGATGCTGAATCAGACGCCATGTGTTGAGAGTTGGAATACACAAGCGTTTGTATGTGTGTGGAGGGGGGCATTGTGAACACTCGGACTTTTATACCAGTCCATATATATATCTAATATAATTTTACGACTGGCACAGTCAACGGCCACTTTAAGAGGAACTTGTTGTTGATTCTAAGATTCCTGTTCTCGGCTGGCAGGACTGGAACCCGGTGTGGTTTTCCGTTGCATGCTGAGATGCTTTTCTGCTCACCACGGTTGTGATGAGTTGCTGTATCTTTCCTGGCAAAAAAAAAGCTCAAACCAATCTGGCCCTTTTCCTCTGACCTCGCTTATCAACAAGGCGTTCGTTTCCACCCACAGAACTGTCGTGCACTCAGTCAATGTTTTTGTTTTTCGCGCCATTCTGTCTGTGGAGTCTGTCGTGTGTGAAAACCCCAGGAGATCAGCGGTTTCTGAGAGACTCAAACCAACACCCATGCCGAAGTGAATGTCGTTTGAACGTTAACTGAAGCTCATGATTTGATGAATTGTGCTGCTGTCAAGGGATTGGCTGATTAGAGAACTGTGTAAAACAGCAGGTGGATGGGTTTTCCTAATAAAGTGGCCAGTGTGTGTCGTTTTTATATTTGAATATAAAACCCTCGGTCTGTAAAAATAAAAAATAAATTATAACATTGTCAGTGTTTTGTATTTGTCATACTTCTGTCCATTTTTTTTTTCCATCGTGACTGTTGAAATCTTCGCTGCTTGTACTGTAAATCTCTGTAATAATGAGCACAAGGTGTCTGCTGACAGGTCAAGCAAAAATAAGACCTCAACTTCTCAAATATACAAATCAAACGGTATAAGAGTTGGCTGACGGAAACTTCAACCAAACCCAACGTTATTTCCTGTTTTTATTCCATTTGTAAGAGCGTTTTGATGTTTTATTTGCGATAGAAATAATTCAAATGAGCGTAAACAGTCTAAACAGAAATGGACAGCCTTCTCCTGGTCAGGAATTGTAGTACAGCCAAAGCCTGTCTTTATTTATTTAAATTAAAAAATGATCAATTGGAATAAAACCAACCTGGAAACTGATGTACTGTAAAATCTATAAAAAGTGAAGCTCCATCCAAATTTCAGTGGAGTCGCTGGTTGCGTTGCCACGTCGTAGCTCTGGGGTCCCAGTTTGATCCTCTGGTCTGTCCAGAGTTTCGCATTTTCTCCTCCTGTTCACGTGGGTTTCCTCCAGGTTCTCCAGCTTCTCACATCTCCCAAAAAAAAAAACATACTGGCTATGCTGAATTGACTCTAGTTGTGAAAGAATGGAGCCAATGGACCAGAATGACTTCCTGCCTCATACTCTGTGATCCACCACGATCCTGACCAAGAAAAAAGGTTTACTTGAAGGTGAGCGAGTGAGTAATTGTTTGGTTGTTTCATCATTTAATGTGTCTCTGTTTAGCAACGGCTTTCTTTCTGCAATAGATTTGTGACTTTCGCTTGCGATAATAAAGCACTTGAGCGATGTAAACTCAAACTCTTTAAGCCTTTCGTTTTCATAAAATCTGTGAAATTTAGTTCCCTCTGAAATGGTCATTGTGTGATGTTTATTTCTGTAATATCGCACGAAGTATCAGGCCATTCTGTGGCTGGGAAGTTATTTAATTTGAGGGGATTAAAGCAAATCGTGCATGAAATCGCTCACTTCACGCAGTCAGGCAGACAGAGGAAGTCCGTGCGTGTATGCATGTGTAACTTTACCTTGATCGTACGCTGACCGTTCCATCATTTTGTCACTAAACGAACAGCTGATCACACCGAGGTGCTCGCCGACCGCCGATATTTATTAGTTTGGTCCTGTGTTTCCTTAATATATAACATAACGTCTTTTCTTCTCGCTTTTTGTTACTGTAGTCGGTCTTTGATGTTTCATTCGCGTGCACACGCCTTCCATTTTCCTCTCCTGTTTCAAATTTGCATCCCACAATGCCTTGAGCAAACGGGGAAAGCCCACCACGTGACGCATGACGTCGGATCTTGAATTGGGTCATGGTGAAGCAGGAAAAAATAGCGGAGAATTTAGGGCCACGTTGGCCCTTCGAATGGCCGTGGAAGTCTGTGATTCGAATTCAGTAGCTTTCAGTCCACGAAACAAACAACATTGGGTGTCAGGGACCGAAACTTGAAAAATCTGAAAGGTGGTCTACCTTTAATTCCCCCAGACATTTGACTGGGTAAAAGACATTCCTTCATCTTGAGTGACAGCTTGATCCTAGTCTGGGTAGCGGTGGATCCAGTGCTTATTCTTGGAATTAGATCAGACATGACGTGGTTGGGCAGTGCGACTTACTTATTTTTTAAACATAAAACCTGTTATTTATTCCCAGATTGCATCTAGAGACTTCCTATTCAACGCACTCAAAAAAAAAAAAATTGCACAAACTGAAGGCGATTTGTTGAATAACTGAGTCGAGCCATGGTCTGGGTCTGTGTGTTTATTGCAGTTATACATCATTAATATTCACAAACATCATTATTCACAAACCACATCTGTAAACGTCAAGCACGAAATCACCGAGCCGTACACAAGCTAAATAAATTATTTACGAAACAATATTAACGCACACCAAACAACAAACAGTCCCAGTCACACGTACGTTGGATTTCGAGCGAGAAACCTAGCGCAAGACAGGGAGAGAGATTTCTCATAGATATTTCAGAACGTTTATTTTATATACACTCATCAAAAGGCCGGGGTGATGAACACTGGCTTCACACGAGCGCTTGAGCTAGCTGTCCTAAACCATTTGTTTGTCAAATACTTGTTGAAAGTGTTCCCATCTTACCACCTAAACGTCCGTCAGCGCCCAAACATTATTCTGTAATAAAGCTCAGAGAGCACGTCCGAGCCAAAGTCAAATCATAAATTTAAATGAAAACCCCAGAACTTGAATACACTGATCTGTAGTTCTATATAATTATCAGACGTGCGAGTTGTTGAGGGATGATAATGCTGTTTAACAGCTCTGCCCAATTAGCAGTCTACTTTAATCTAATCTAATCGAACTAGAAATGTGCTCTCGTGTGCCACGTCGACGTTTTGTTTACGCAGTTACTTGGATCTCGGATAGTATAGAGAGCCGAGACTAATTAACCTTGTCGCATAACGACCAAATCTAGCGCATGAACACTGCTAGCTAACACCTAATAATTAACACATGCAAACAATTGCGATTCTTGCGACTTTTTTGAAAGTGTTTTTGGTAAAAAAGATGAGAAGAGAGTCTGGAAGGTTCTACTGAGAGCTGCGTTTGGTTTTAAAATTGGCTTTTTGATTACTCGTTACTCGGATTAGATCGGTGTGGTGAGCCAGGTCAGGTCAGATACAATGCGACCACATTCAACTGTACACCACAATTTCCACTCCACTCCAAGTCATAAATGGAACAGTACATCGTCGGTGTGTGTTACAACACAACGGCACACTTAGATTTCAAGGTTTTACTCACGGACTGCACATCTGTATGATCGAGAAGTTCGAAATAGACATTCACACACACAATACAGAATAGTGTGTTTAGTGAGGAGTTTGTACATCTTGGTATCTTATTTATTTAATATCCAGAACAGTAGCTCACGAAGCACAAGACGCGACACTCGCACTGTGTGAGAGAGAGGGGAGTTTACGATGAAGGGTCGAGAAGGATGAGGTGTGAAGTCGGAGCTCCATTTGTTACTCGTAGAAGCTGCGATCTCTGAAAAGAAAGAGAAAGAAAAGTGGTCATCTTCTGCATCCTTTTTTTGACACGATTTTGCGGTTTCTTGTACAATATTTAAATCCGGTCATGACGCCTAATCACCAACTTCCTGTGTTTGTCATAAAACACAACAAACAAGGACAGTCAATTCTGTGTAACATTGCTAGCAGTCGTGTTGTCGGACTTGAGACTGGTCTCAAGACCACTTTCTGAAAGTCTCGGACACGGAGGACTCAGGATTTTATTTCAAGACCACAACTGCAGGAATTTTACGAAATTGCCCAAACACGGTCTGATTTATTTCTTAACGTTATTCCTGTGATTGGTTGGAGAACTTCCTGCTTCAAATGCAACCAATTACTTGACTCGCTGCAAATCCGAAATTTTCATGACTCTTAACGGCCATCATCCCTCCCGACCCCATTCTCGTGCAATGGTGTCGGTCTTGACTTGGTCTCATCCCGTCAAATCTTGGTCTCGGTCATGACTTGCTCTCGGTTTACGTGGTCTTGACGACAACACGAGCTAGCAGTGTTTGGTTCAGCTGTGAAGCTACAAACAAAGCAGTAGTCATGTAACGGAGAACCTGAAGCTCCGAAGCGTGTTTGGAAAACTACGAAGCAGTGGTTCTAAGCTTGTCTCGAAGTGCCAAAGTCACCTGATGACCAAGTGACGACCAAAGCTTTGTTCTGGCCGCACCCGTGTGACCGCGTCATGAGTGGTTCAGAAACTTAAAACCGGTTCAGACCACTGTTAGCCCTTTTTAACCAACAGGGAACTGGTTCTTGAACTGGTTTTGTTCAGGATTCTTTGAACCTTGGTGCTCGCGAGCGAAACAGCCCACGTTTGCACCAGTTTTGAGTGAAACCACGGATCAAGGATGCATCATGAACAGAGGGCGTTGCACAATTCACAACGGAAGTAAACCATCATGACAAGATCATGGAGCTCATTGATCATCTGTGAGCTTTTGTTCTGTTATTACCTCACCTGGGACGGAGTCCACCAAGGGGCAAGGTATTGTTTTTGGTGGGGTTTTTGTTGGTTAATGAGGTAACGGAAAAACAGCTTGACCAATCTTCATGAAACTTTCAGGATAGATGGGCATTGGTCTTAATATATTCTCCAACGTTTTGAGTGTCCTCCAGCCAAGGTCACCAAAAAGGTCAAAATTGTTTTTTCGCGATATCTTCCTTCATTTTCATTCAGATGTGTTCTGATTGGCTGAGAGCAGTACGGTGTGTGTGAATGAGAATCAGAACCATGTTTGTTGGCCAAGTATGTTCACACTCAAGGTCACCAAAAAAGGTCAAACTCGTTTTGTCGCAATCTCTTCCTTCATATTCTCATCCTAAGTGCTCCCAGGCGAGGTTTGTTTTGCCTCTGGCAACGCTTGTTGCAGATGTTTTTGGTCAGTGATGCAATCACAATGATCTAATCAGATTATTTTCTATTTCTACTATATCTATTCTAAAAGCACAGCTTTTCTGTGATTAGTCATCTTACCAGAAGGGATGCAGATGTTACATTCGGATGAGATTGCTTTCATCCACCCTGATGATGATGATGATGACGACATTTGTGAAAACAAACCAAGAACGTTAAACGAGCAGTTTGTCATTTTTCACAAAATATGTGCAAGGAATGAAAATACTGACAAGCCTTTCTCGCTGTGAGCTAACCGTATCACGGCGATTAAAGCTACGCACGCTTTTTGTCCTGTCTGGAGGCGGAGCTTATTTCTGGGCCTGATTAAACTTCATGCTACAATCTGTGAGGGTTTTTTTTTTTTGTCCCCCTGTGAAAAATGAAGAAAAAAAATTGTCGAGTTTGAAAAAACTCCTCGAGCACGTGATTGAAATGCATGTTTGGCACGCTTGAACCTGGTACAGGCTCTTCTGATCGCTACTTGTTTTGGTTCGTTAAATCCTTGAGATTTCTCTTGGCTCTCTGCTTAACGAAGGTTACTTTAACCAGGAATGTCTTTCTTCGCAAGTTCATAAGACTATAATCCCTGATGGGTGATGTAATGGGACATAATGTTGTGGGGGGTTTTTTTCTTTCCAGAAAATAGTGTAGTCTCAATCAGTGATGTCGTCATGTTTACGTGACCCTGTTTATACATGGATAACTCAGCTTCATCAATCACGTCATCATCCAATCATACAGTTACAACACACTCTTGAATGTGAATATAAACTGAGAAGCATCTCTGAGCAGCTGTGTCCGTCTCGGTGACTGACTGCTCCTGGATCGATCTATAAGGCAGAGATCTGCATTCCGACATCATACTTTGTCAATTCAACCTCCTTCGATATTCGATCCAGACAGAAAACCAAACGTTATTCCTTTGCTGCTGAGAATCATCGGGCTGGTAGACACAAACGACGGATTTACGAATAAGTAGTACAGCCAAGGACCGCGCCCAATATCAGGATGTAACAATAAGTGTTTGTGAGACGGTTGATCTGATTTACAGCTTGTCAGGTCACACTGTAGAGGATTAGATTTCAATAAAATATTTAGAGTACTTACGCTCCCTCGTCCCGCAGCAGAGAGAGGAATTTGCCGACACGGTACTCCTGATCCATCTGCAAGCAAAAACATGTGTATATACATAATCAATCCACTGCAGATTAAACCCGGGGCTTAATGTTTGCTCGTCTGATCGAAGTACCGGTTTACGGGAAGATTCATAAATTACCTGCAGTGACATCTCGATGAGCATGAGGAGTTTCTTTATGCCAATCCACACCCTCTTTCCCTTCACCTGCTGGGCAATAGTTGCTCTCTCTGCATCCGTGAAACTGCCCAACAGCTACACACACACACACACACACACACACATTGTACCACCTTTCTGAGGACCTTGCATTGACCATACTCTCAGAAAGAAGGTGACACACTATCTTTGGGTCTTTTGTTCTGGAAAGATGATCAATGGACCAGAATTAAGTCTTAAAATGTGCAGTATACACCGATCAGCCATAACATTGTAACCACTGACCGGTGAAGTGAAATTATTATTATTATTATACATCCAGGACATTTTTTTGATGGAATAAAAATGTGTTCTATCCCCTTTGAGCAGATTTCATTCATTTGATTTGACAGCATGCAATATTGTTGGCATATCGCTTGTCCTACGTGTATGAGATCACTCTGCCCAATGGAGAACGAGCATTAAACGAGCGTTGACGATATTCCATGGTTGTCAAAACAACATGACGCCACACTTTGGCGCTGATGTGAATATTCAGGGAGACTTTTCTGCTGCTCGTGCGCAGAAGCATTTCATTCTAGCGGCATCGGAAGTAAACTGTCGCAGTTTATGCGACAGGAGCTCTTCTGTGGGATTGGACCATATGGGTGAGCCTTCGACACTGGTTGTCCTTCCTTGGACCACTTTTGGAAGGTACTAACCACTGCATATCGGGAACACCCCACAAGATGTGCCATTTTGTTGATGCTCAGACCCAGTCATCTCACCGTCACAATTTGGCCCTTGTCAAAGTCGGTCAGATCCTTACGCTTGCCCATCTTTCCTGCTTCCAACACATCAACTCAAGAACCGACTGGTCTCTTGCTGCCTTGATTATCCCAGGACATGCACTTGACCGGTCAGTGGTCATAATGTTATGGCTGATCAGTGTATGTACACCTTTTCAGGTAAAAGATGCACTCAGGTACACCTTTACCTCCAGTGTGCAACACCTTTGTAAGCGGAACAGATGCCTTTTTAGTACCCTTTCTTTCTGAGAGTGCATCTGATCAGTGCTATACATACATACTTAGTTACTTACTTAAACCTTCACCTTAACCAAAACAAATGCCGGCTCTTTTCTTTTTTTTTTTTCTTGAAGTAAAAGCTGCAGTTTTTGTAAAAATAGTATTTATTTCCATGCATATATTTTTGACACACTTCAATTGTGAGGACATTTTAATCCTTTATGGTTCTCATAAAAGGCTACATGTGTGTACACACCCTCAGATAAAAAAAAATTCAATAAATGATAAGGTTTTTTGTGGATTAATTCATTTGGTTAAAAGTACTGACTGCCAAGTCATCTGAAATGTTAATTTCAATTTTTTTTGTGCGTGGCATTTTCTTATGTCCCGCCAGAACAATATCATGTGGACGAGGTGTGATCATTTTGCTGTGCTGAGAGTCGCTTTCCTCCATTTTTTTGCATCCAAATATCCTTCTACTCAGAGCCAACAGCGTGGCCCCACGGAAACAGCCGAACACGAGGAATT
>JAODLJ010000013.1:7952380-7962801 GCA_027576115.1 Cathorops melanopus
GGGTGTGGGTGTGGGGGGGGAGCATAGGGTCTCTGACAGTTTTAACCTTGTGGAGACGTTTGACTGATCCCCACAAAGTAAAAGTATTGATTGATTGATTGATTGATTGATTGATTGATTTATGAAGCACTTGAGGTTAGATTTAGGTTTAGACGTTGCATTAATTAGCTACATTCACAGTTATGTCAGTGGGAGGACAAATGTGTGTTCATAGAGAGAGAGAGAGCAGGTTCACACAGAAAGTGCAAATATTTTACAGTTCTGAAAGAGTCAAGTCTGTGCAAGGTGCAAGGTGCAAGGGGTGAGACAGTTGGGGTTTTTCGTCCCTGGAGTGAACTCCTACAGAGGAAGTGAATCAGGCACTGAGTTTTTTTCTTTCTTTTAAATATCAACCAAAGCTTCCTGCGTCTGACTGTGTGTGTCACGTGTGCAAAGACATTCAGAGATGTTTCACTTCAACTGGAACACAGACGCTGAGACACGCAGACACTCAGACACTGAGCATCAGTGAAGGATGAAAGCCAACAAGACCATTAAACGCCAATAAAATGATGATTATCTACTTTATGATATTATATCACAATTTTGCATCAAAAAAGACTTTGTTTATCCGGACCAAAGTCAACCAGTGAGAACTTCAAACAGGCTTTAACATCATGGTACCCTGCTGTACGGTATCAGGAACTTGGGAATGAGGAAGCTGTATTATTTTCCCCTTACCTGTATGATTACACTTATGCATTTCAGGAATGGGATCAGTCAGGCAGGTGTTGTGGGGGGAAAAAAATGCACATTGTGAGCCAACTGGCAAAAAAGTGGAAAATTTGGGCTGCGGTCTAGATCGTCTTAGATTCATTTATTAAACTTTAACAGAGATGTAGCATCGCTAATAACAGTCTGTCCTCATGTGCATGTTAAAGTGTGTGAGGGAAGAGGAGGGATGAGGAGAGTAAAGGACAGATGGGGTGATAAGTAAGATAGTGAGTGAGTGAATGCCCTTGAGTTTGACCACACACACACACACACACGCACAAGTTTGTCTTGCGAAACTCATGATGACCTTCTACTGACATACTTATAAATGCCATGCTTCCACCTAAACCAATACACTCCTGGCGACCAGCCAAATATATTTCTATCCTCATGGGAATATTTGATCCCCATCAAAATATAAAAATCATACAGAGATGGGCAAACATCCATCAAAATATATTTTAAAATAACACACCAAATACCTTCATTGTAAGTGTATCAAAATAAACTACGAAATACAGCACTTTTCTCAGGCAGCATGAAATCACACCTTGGTCTGAAGGCCAACCATCTCTCAGCTTATCTGATCTCTCGCTTCATCAGTATTCTGTGTTTAAGAGCCACAGCTTTTTTCCACCTCACAAAGCAAGCCAAACTGTAAGTCTAACATACGTATGCAACCAGACAACAGATCAAATATTCTGACCTGCCTGTTCCATCCCAGATCTCCACATCTCCTTGTGATCACCCAGATGAAGGTTGGTTTTAAAGTCACCAACAGTTTAATGTTTAACTAACAGTTTTGTTTATGACTCATAATTATATCATAATTTAGTTATGTGGCATATAGTACTGAAGGGCCGACTTTGCAACAGCAACTGTGACTCAATGACAAACAAGTCATTCATAAGCGGACAACTGATAGCACCTTTATCTGTAGCAACTCGTTTCGAAATAATTCATGAATCACTTGATTCTTAATCATACATATAACTATATGTATACTTTCAGAAAGAAATACTCATTCTTGCAAAGCAACAACTAAATAGAGAGAGAATGAGTGGCAGAGAAAGACATGAAGAAATTAAATAAATGGGGAAGTTAGATATCAATATAGAAAGAAAGAAATAGATTAAATGGTTTTAATGGGAGGATGGAGGGTTATACTGAAGGGGACAAATAAAGAGAGTGACACTTGAAAAAAGAGAAGGCTAGAGATTGATGAATATTGAGAAAGTGAGATGAAACTCAAGGAAGTGAAAGAAAGAAAGAAAGAAAGAAAGAAAGAAAGAAAGAAAGAAATAGAGAAAGAAAAAAAATAAGATAGAGAAAGAAAGTCAATGGACATAAAGATAGAGATGACTTTTAATTTTAAGCATCATGCATTTACTGTATATGAAATAACCAGCCACTTATAGCAAACTGCAAAGTGATGTCTTTTAGCTATATGTTTAACAGGCTTCTCCTGGAATACATAATGAAAAAGATCAAATGAAAAGGCAAGAGTGGAAGGGAGAGACAGGAACAAGAAAAAAAATAATCAAAAGAGAAACGAGAAGAGGAATATAGAATAGAGAAAAGGAGATGAAATTACACTAAAAGATGGACTTGGTGAAAGTGAGAAAGAGAAACAAAGACAAAGAACAAAGCATAAAATCAAACAAATAATGAAAATATGGATTTTGAGCAAGAAATGTATAAAAAAATATGAAAAGCATGTAAGTTCTGTAATCACCCCTGGGAAATCTACCTGACAGTTGCCATGGAGACAAGGTGCGGATAGGCCCCGCATGGGCCTGTGGAGCAACACTTAATTGGAAAGCTTTTAGCCTGGACACTCACTCACTCACTCACTCACACACACACACACACACATTCCATTACATAAGTATCCCATTATATACAGGAGAAGCATAACTGGCTAAAGGTACAAAAAATTGGTCTATGTGTGTTTGGGAGGGAAAAAAGACTTAAGAAAGAGAAATGGCTCCTTGGGAGATACTGATTGCGACGTGCATCAGCGTTTATCTGCTCTGCTTGAATCCATTACAGAAACGTTGATGGAACGTTTGTCTCTCAGCAGGCGATTTATAGAGAAATGTTGAAGGAATGTTATCAGTGAAGAGGCGTGTTTAACCTCCAGCTCAGACACAAAAACATTCCTCTCACTTCACACTGAGAGAGACGGGATGAGATCGGCATGGGAGAAAACCTGTTTAAGTTCACACAGGGCTGGAAATCTCTCTCTCTCTCTTACACACACACACACACACACACTTTGTACTACTTATGCAAGTACTTACTTTTCAAGTTTAGACTTTTTGTTTTGTCCATCACACACAAAGTGTGTGAGCATAGTTTGTGTGAATGTGTGCTAATGCATGTGTGTGTGTGATCTGACTGATTTGATAAGAGTTGGACAGGTCTACCTGATCCCTCAGCCACTGGGTCAATGCTATCAGCCATCTCGGCAGACTAACTGTAGGAAATAAGGCCTATCAGCTCCCTTTCCTGCTATATACAAACGCACGCACACACACACACACACACTGAGGATCAATCTTTATCGACAAGCCCTGTAATTACATTTCATTAGCTTTGGTTGCTAATCCAACAGCTCCCGAAGAACCGAAAGAAAGAAATGAGGGGAAAAAGTCAATGAGGAGAAATAACAGAAGGAAACAGATGGGATATGTTGGAAAAAAGGAGCAAAAGAAAGGAAGCGGATGAGAGGAGGAGGAAGGGAATGGTGGCTGTAGGTAATGAAAGGAGGACATTGTGATGGAGAAGAAATAGATTAAAAAACTTGAGATAGAACTCAGAATTTAGATCTTGTTGATCTCTGTGTGTTCAAGCTAACTGATGAGTGATGTTTATTTCCCTCCTCAGCAACCTGCATAATGTTATGGATTTACTGAGGGAATGTGTCTGGATGTTGATTGCTCGAAAGCAAGTACTTTCTATCTACTTGTATGCTGACTGTCCATTTTATTAGGAACACCTGTATACCTGCACATTCATGCAGTTATCTAATCAGCCAGTCATGTGGCAGCAGCACAATGCAAAAAGTCATACAGATACAAGTCAAGAGCTTCAGGTAATCAGAATGAAGATAAAGTGTGATCTCTGTTACTTTGATCGTGCCATGAATGTTAGTGCCAGATGAACTGGTTTGAGTATTTCATAAACTGCTGATCTCCTGGAAATTTCACGCACCACAGTCTTGAGAGTTTACACAGAATGGTGCTAAAAAAAAACACTGAGTGAGTGACAGTTCTGTGGGTGGAAATGGCTTGTTGATGAGAAGTCAGAGGAAAATGGCCAGTCTGATTTGAACCACCAAGAAGAATATCCTAAAGCACATAATCACTCTTTACAACCTTGGTGAGCAGAAAAGTATCTCAGCATGCCCAACAGGTTTTTGGATAAAACTTTCCTGTTAGTTATACCAGGGATGTAATGGAGAAGGAATACATGTTAATGTCATTATAAAGTTATACACTCGGACATGTGCCTTTAGCCTAGTGCACACTGCAAAACTTTAACACCAAATTTCCTACTCACTGATTAATTTTAGCATTCCATGACTACACCTGCTAGCTTAGTGACTACTCACTGCCTGTTCCCATGGCAACCACATGTGTAGTGTAAACAGTTCAGCAATCCAATTTACTCAGCTCATGATCAATCACAAGTCAAGTCAAACTCCCTCTCACGCCAGAATCTGTTCTTCCCAGGCAGTCTCCTGTCCCAGTACTAACCAACTCTTTAAAGTGTATGGGTGCGGCGCCAACCTCTGTTTCGATATCCCTCAGCCTCTCACCTATACAGCTAGGGTTACAGTGGGGGTGCTAGTCCTCTGGTAACAGCGAGAGTTTGACTTCCCTACTTCCATCTGTACTGCAGCAAGCCTTGCCAGATGGTAGTAGATACCATTTTTATGATGGTCTTTGATATGACCCGACAGCAAGTAGAACTTGCAATCACCCGGTCAAGAGGCGGACACGCTAACCACTAGACTAACCACTCGGCCAACTCACAGTCTGAATGATCACAGAGGCTCCAAAAATTTCATGCATGTTTGATTTCTGAAGTAATTCATTTTCTTTGGTCAATACCGTAAAGTGCTGGAACACCCAAATGGATTCTGCAAGAACGTCATGCGCAGCAGATCCCTGAATCCAGTTTATCACATTTCTATTTATGTAGGAACAAGGGCAAAATCAAGCACAATAATATTATTTGCTTCATTTATATAATGATTTGGCATGTTGTATTCAGAATGGTTGATAAGAACATCAGAAATAAATGCAAACATGATATATTTCCTGTAAGGAAAAAAAAAATAGCGATATTACTTTTCACGATACTCTATCTACATCTTCCCAACCAACATTTCCAAGACATTTTCTCTTATTTCTGTACAAAATAGTGACAAATTCACATGATAGACTGCCATCTGATTAATTTTCATGCAAAAGTAGGATTTGGGATACTGTCATGCATAAATCTCATCTGCGAGTGATTTGTGTAGTGTGCATATCCCTACAACACCAGTCAACTAATAACCAATGATTCAAGTCATCCAGTTTGAAAGGACAAGCAATTCTGAGATTTTGAAAGTCGTGTAGCATGTACTTGGCATGACACAGTGTCACTGTTGTGTTGAAATACCCCCCACCCCATCCATTTGGCCTGTGGTGATCCCTTTCCATTGGATAAAATGGAGGACAAGCTGTCCAGAGCAACAGATGGGTTGCAGTGCTGAACTGGCTTCAGTCTATCAATCCCTTTTCTCTTCTCCTCTGTTATTATCCTTTCATTGACATCCTTGTTTCATTGTCCATGTTCAAGAGTCTTGGTGGTAATTAGTTGTAAATGATTTACTCTTTAAAGCAATGAATGACTTTATTTATAGCAAAAACCTCAAGCTGAGCCATATGTCCTTTCTTTCTCTCTCCTAATTATGTGCTGAGTGCAACATCAGTGTCCTGTTCCAGGAGCTGAAATAAGATAAATGTAGTTACCTTTTCTTTTTCTTCTTGATTAATTTCATAATAAAGAATGATGTTAAGAGACAAGCATACAGTTCTAATAAAAGTGTGTGTGTGTGTGTGTGTGTGTGTGTGTGTGTGTGTGTGTGTGTGCATTAATGGATAAAGGGGGGAAAAATCCTCTGTGATTGTTACTGTATATTATTTAATAAGTGTCTCACAGGCCTGGCCACAGCTCATCACTTAATCACCGAGCTTTTAGTCTGAGAGCTCAGGGTTAGATGAGGCAAGATCTATGTGGAACAATTCTGTGGTGCACAGGGGACCATAAGGTGGATGGTGATGAGTAGTAATTTGATCAGCAAGTTTATGGGAGATGGGAGGAAACTGGAGAAGCCGGGAAAAAACAGACAAAACTCTGCACATACCGTAGTAACCTGAGCTTGGGATCAAACCCTGGAGATGTGAGACGGTGATGCTCCCCACGCCCTTCTGCAACACCATGCCACATAATAAAGATGCAGAAATCATGCATATGTGACCCTCCCTTACAAAACCAGTCACAACAATCTTGTCACAGATGCATAAAAAATGACCCTTAATACACTCACATCACCCTTTTCATCGACATAGCACATGAAAAAAAAAAAATCACATTCCCACAAGAATCTGTGCTACATGAAAAAGCTGTCCTGTTCCGTAAAATATACATGTGGTTATTCTGTGTGTGGTCTCTCATTTTCTCCTCGACTACTACATCTGCCCTGAACTAAGTCATGAAAAAAGTCACCAATCTTCGACGAATAAAATGAACATAAAGTCTGAAATCCCAGGTTTATGTGCTGAGCCTCTTTCACAGCCTTATCAGTGCAGGTAGGAAGGTGGCAAGTTGGATCCAAATACCATCAACCACAAAGAAAAGACTTCCATATGTCTGGCTTTCACTTTACTTCTACAGTTTTCATTGTACACCTATAAAACATTTTATACCACATGGCTGTTGAATGCTTGAATCGTTGAATAGTTTTCTAGAATTGCAGTTCTGACAGTAGTTCCAGCCACAATGTGCTCCTTATAAAATATTATTGTCTACGTCATGAAAACACACATACACAGTGACTAATCTGGTGAATGCACCACAAAAATGGATTTAAAAAAAAATGTGTTTAATGATGTGGTAACATTTTCTGTGATTAGATAGTCTATTTACTGAGAATTTATCGGAGTCTCCAGTGTCAGTGCTTTGTAACAGTCAGAGGTAAAGCTGCAACTTTCCAATTTCTGCCATTCTTCAACATTATAACATAAATGAGAACAGGAGCTAACTTGATTCATGGACAGTCCACAACATTAAACAGATAAAACATGTGATCGCATTTAGTGTTGTAGTCAAGAACATCTAAACCAAGACCAAGTCATGACCAGGACCAAAGTGTATCAAGGCCAAGACAAGGCCAAGACTTTAATGGGTTGAGATCAAGTCAAGACCAAGACAGGGCGAGACCGAGTCAAGACCAGGACCAGACCAGCGGGTGTGAAGGGGTGGGGGAGGGGTGACCTCCATTAATAGATGGAAAATTATCAAATTACTATTGAGTCACTTTATTGGTCATATTTGAAGCAGGAAGTTTTACGTCCAATCACAGTAACAATGTTAACAAATAAATCAAACAATCCACAGACAATTTAGAGAAATCAACACAGTTGTGGTCTTGACTGGTCTTGAAATAATATCCTGAGTCTCTATGTCTGAGACCGAGAGAAGACCAAGTAAAAATGTGGTTGATTCCGAGACGAGACCAAGACCTTCAAAAAGTGGCCTTGAGACCAGTCTCGGGTACTACGACACTAATTCCATTTTTAATTAACAGAAAATACAACTGTTTGGAAATTGCTGTGGTATAAGAGTAATAAAACACTTTCTACTCTTGGAAAATAATTGCCTTTGGGGTGGTAATATACCGTATAGGGTCACCATCCTGTCGTTGCTTTATTTTCCTTTCCCAGCACAGCCTGGTGTTTAAGAGTGCAGCTGTTAAATGCAGGTTGGGAGAACATGTGTCTTCCCCAAGACTTCAAAGATGTGCTAATTGTGACCATCTACAGAAAGAAAGGAGAAAGGAGCGAATGTGGAAACCACCATGGCATATCACTGCTTTCTATTGCAGGCAAGATTCTGGCCAAAATAGTTCTTTAACCAAATTAAAAATATCTGAGAAGATGTACTTCCAGAAACTCAGTGCGGTTTCAGGGCTGGCGGATCTACCTCTGATATGATTATAGCCCACTTCTCCCCATTAAGTCAGAGAGGGGCCCTGAGTATGTATAACCACTATTTTCACTTGTAATAAAATACTCCAAATAATATTTCTGAATTTCTCTTAAATTTATAATGCTAATAATTGTCTTGGGTTACTTTAATATTTTCCTCCTAAGCTGCATTAATGACAGAATTTCACTAAGTTGACCTTTAACTTATGTATGTGTGTGACGAAATTGAGGTAAATATTACACCAGACACAGTTTCAAAAAATAATTAATCAATTATTTATTTAGACGTAAACCAAACTGAAACTAATAAGTTTTGTTACAAAAATAAAATAAATAAAATTATTTCCCCTTATTCTTACAAACAAACGAGAGCACAGAAAAATTTCCTTTCACCCTCGGTCAATTAGGTTCACCTTCAGTTATTGAAATTATACCAATAATGACCCTTTTAGTTTCACAAATTTACGCTTTAACTATAACAGCCAAAATAGTCAAATACAATGTTATTCTCTCTCTAACAAACTCAAATTCTAACTCGGTGGGCCCACACTCAAACACACACGCACACACACACAGCCGGCAAACAAAAGAATCCCCTCGTTGCAGGCCTGATGCTACGATGCTTAAGCACAAGGAAATCCACAGTATTTATCTGCTTGGTGCACAGAGCGGTGTAAAAAAAAAAAATTAAAAGATATTACCTCCGAGTGAAAATCAAGTCCAAATGGCAACAGTCTACCCAGTCTGAGTCTCTGGTGAAGGGCGATGCTGTAGTGTTTCAGACAAATCCTCAGGGTTCCACGTTGAAACGATGAGTCACAGCCGATAGCGTTAGCTGGGTTAGCTACACAGCAGCTAAGAGTCCATTCGATTTTACGAATGAATGCTAGTAACACACTCTGAACTAGCTTACAAGCTAGCTAAACATGTGTGCAACTTTAATCCTTTTATCAAAAATTATCAAAGTTTTAACCAAAGAAAGTAACATATTTACTAATATGCTTTCTATTTTAACATCCATTTATTTTAATGTGTGGGGATTTTAACAGGGTTACATGATCTTTACCCTGAGACAACTCCAAGAGAAAGCCATCAAGCAAAGTCAACCTCTGTACGTGGTTTTTGTAGACTTCTCAAAAGCCTTAGACACCATTGACCGAGAAACGCTTTAGAAGATACTAGAAGTATAGGGATGCCTGGAAAGACTGATACAGCTCATTAAGCTCTTCCATGAGAATATGTCTGGGAAGGTTTCGATCGGAGGAGACATTAGTGAAGCTTTTCCTGTCAGTCATGGTGTCAAACAGGGATGGGTTCTTGCCCCGACATTATTTATACTCTACCTTACAGCAGTCCAAGAGACTATCGGCAGTAGCCTAGATAAAGGAGTCTACATAAGAACTCGATCAGAAGGCAAACTCTTCAATCTTGCCAGACTCAAGTCCTCAACCAAAACCCGGCAAATTTGCATGCGAGAATTGCTGTGAATGCAGACAACTCTGCATTTGTAGCAACAGATTTGGATGACATGCAGGAAATTGTTGATCGCTTTGCCACAGCTGCAACCCTGTTTGGATTGAAAATCAATACCACGAAAACAGAACTCCTGTACCACCCCTCACCTGAGCCACAGGCAAGGTCAAACAATGTTGCTTTGGTCAGTGGAATGCCTCTTAGGAGTTCTGAGAGTTTTATCTACTTAGACAGTGAAGTTACCAACACAAACTCATGAGACTTGGAGGTAGACCGCCGGATTCAAGCTGCCACCAAAGCCTTTAGTGCATTACAAAAGCAACTATGGTCTCACCATGACATCAAGAGAACCATCAAGTTGAAAGTATACAATGACACAGCCTCGGATAGAGCAACATGGCAGAGCATAGTTAAAAGCTCAGTGTCTGCAATTGAAGACAAGTGTCAGAGAGAGTATATGAGAGCTCACGAAACCAGACATTCCATAGCCGCTCAACCGGGCCATTCGTGCCACCGCTGCAGATGACTCTGTCGGTCTAGTGTGGGCCTCGCGGCCCACCTGTGTTTCTGCACATCCTAATGAGGCAGTCATCATCACTAGCGATGGACAGCAGCCGCTGACGACAACAGCCTGGTGTGCTTCTTTAACTGGTAACAACATAAAACGAGACCGTCAATGAAGGCATAGCTCACTCCGGCCCCATCTAGTCCAGAGGGAACGATCTAAAATGGTCCACCTTGTGCAATAAATACTGCAAGCTATATACACTATATACAAGCTATACCATATATAGACATGATATCCAGCCTAGGAATACCGACCTATTTACCAGAAAGAATCCAAAATGGCAGAGAATTGACCGAGAAGAAGCGATTTTTGTTGAACTTCTCATTAAGGCTTAATTAGTCCATAACTTCATTAATAATTGT
>JAODLJ010000013.1:8021671-8032802 GCA_027576115.1 Cathorops melanopus
TTTTGTTGTGTATGTAACAATATAATAGTATACATCAAATATTTCTACGGTGATAAAAATGAAAGATGTCAAGATGTAAAGGTGTGTAGTTGTTTTTGGAGTCCATATTCCCTGAACTACATATCCACCAGATCAACACTGGACCCTCTTAACCAATAAGATTCCGGAAGCTTATTAGCTCACTATATAATCTGAATGTAGCTGGATTTATAATCAAGCAAACTTTTTTTTTTTCTCTTGCAAGGATGAAAGATAATATCGCTGCAACGCCAATTGGCCGCACACCTGAGTTATTTCGCAAATCATCACGAACTTTGAGTTTGATTACTTTGAAATCTGTCATCTTGGAGAGCTTTCTACTGAATATTGAGCTCATGTTGACTTGGGTGTTTGTGATTTTATAAAAAAAATAATAATAATAATCATAATGCAGAGACGTTGGGAAACATTTCAAAGTCAGAATCACAGAACCAACCAAGAGCAAGGCACGAAAAACGTTTGATCCTTACACTTCATTACTCTGAGAGTAGTAGTTCTGGTGATGTTTTGGACTGGTGCAAAGTTTTATCCAGAGAAAATGAGGTAGCATGCAAAGCCACTGATGGTAAGCTTTCTAGAGTACGACATACGAAACATAGCATGCTAGCTTACTTGAAAATTAGCAACAATTAAACCGACATTTAGCTGCTATCACAAGGGCACAAAACGTGACCACGTTCCAAATAATTTCAATCATTTCTAGCAGAAAATATTTAAACATTGTGTGTGTGTGACTTTTTGACTATTTGTCATCTGTCATCCAGGCTCATTATGTTGTTCATGGAAAATAAATATCGTGTTTGAAACCGATTTTGAAATCTCTTTAAAAATATTTTTGTCAACCTTCTTTTTTAAGGAGCACAATTGAAGGCATCTGATAAATGAACATTGCCAGCAGGGACAGTCCTGATGCAATGTTTTCTGTTCCACTGCAATTTACTGAGTCAGTGGTGGCATATTTGTGGAATACTTAAACAATACACGATAAAGGGAATAACAAATCTAAACATGACCATATTGTTCAGTCTGTAATACGTTTCTGAATAACTGAGAGACCCTCGTGAGAGACACAAATATCCCAACAACAGATTTGATGGAAGTGTCTGAGCATGCTGGGAACCTCCTAAAAATCTGCACTAAGTTGTCCTTGTACACCAGATGGGCAAACAGATGGGCAAAAAGTAGGTTACTGTATGGAAATAAGTCATACTCTCGTGGGAAGTATGGTGGCACAGCTGGTAGTGTTGCCACCTCATAGCTCCAGGGTCCCTAATTTTATCCTAAGCTTGGGAATCAGACTGGAGTTGAAAGCCAAACAAAAGCCAAAAAATAAACTCCTTTATACTAACAGATAATATCCATACAAGACATGTTCGAGTGTTCACATGTTCATATTTGTACCTGTATACTGTGTATAGATTTTATTTAAAAGAAAAACAACATCCCTGGGCGCTGACATCTTACTCTGCTCAAGGTTCAAATATCACGCTCTGAGTACAAATTGTGCAAGAGAATCCGAAATTGTGACATCACTTACATGCTACACAACTTACCGAGGCTGAGATCTGGTGGATACATCACTTCTAAATTGTTGTAAACAACCCTGAAGATGCCCAAATGTCAAGCGTTTGGGTGTAAAAATAAGCCCAATCATTGAAGCAGTGAACACACACACACACTTTGGGAGCCTTTTGCTGCCGATAAACTCCATTGCTGGTGATTCACAGTTTATTTTTCCAAAAAATTACATTTTTCCTTTTATTTTTATGTGACATCCTTTTGTTTGTTTTTATCCACTAAGAAAAGTGATCCTTTTATATGTCAAGCATAATTGTTTACTCATATTTGTGTCAGTACTGCGTATGCGCTATCAAGCTGACTGAGATTTCAACTTTGTAAAAGTGAAGTCTGTTGATTCGCATATTTTGATGCCAGTAAAAATAAAAAATAAAAAATCACATGGTTAGAGAAAACTTCTAATTAGATTTTTAGAATTAGAAGCCTTTATTTGATGACTGTGTGTTACTAAGGGAAATGGCGTACTCGTGTGCTAATGGTTCATGAAGGTTTTTCTCAAGGTTCTTTGGTTTCCGTCGACTGTCCAAAAACCATGCCAGTATATGGATTTGCTACTCTAACTTGCCTCTAGGTGTAAATGAATGTGTGTGAGTGTGTGGTGCCCTACATTGGGGATAGGCTCTGGCTCCATTGCGACCCTGATCAAAATAAATGAAGGTTTATGAAAATTAATGCATGAAAGAATGCCAGTAATGATCAAAGCCTCTGCTCCCAAGTGACACAGTAGAAAAGCTTTCCCTCTGTCATCAGCAGATCACACATTTGAATCCCATCAATGCCACATCCATCCATGGCCAGAAGTCAAGGAAGCAGAATTGGCCGTGTCATGGCAGTGCTTTCTCTCCCCTGTCAATCACAGCGACACTCGCCAGTTGTGTGAGTCTTTGAACTCGTGTATGCAGAAGAGGGTGGATAGCGCTTTCCTCTGACTGTGTTACACTGCCATAGGATTAAAAGATTGCTTCATGTGCCTTGAAAGAGGTAAGTGCTGGCTTTCACCCTCCCTAGTTGGTAGCTGTGCTGTGATAAAGGAGAGCTGGCTGGTAGGTAGGAATTGGCAGGCGACTGAGTTGGGAATAAGCCCTTGTTACAGGCTACACTGATATAAAGACTTTCCATATTGGAGTATTTTGTCTACTTTTCTATTACAGCTTCTTGTTTATTTCAATTATTCATTTGTTCATTCATTTCCTAGACCGCATATCCATTGCGGGTGAGTTGGAGCCAATCCCAGCTGACATTGGGTGAGAGGTGGGGTACACCCTGGACAGGTCTCCAGTCTATCTTAGGGCTATAACCACTTAGCACTTAGTTCAACTAGAAGGACACTTGGTAGAATGCATTACTCCACCAAGCCACAAATTATCAGTATCAAAATCAAATCATTCGAGCCTTGGATAATACTAAAGCTGTACACCAAATTTAATCAAAATCCATTCACTACTTCTTGAGTTACGTTGGGAACGGACAACAGAATCCTGGATCCACACACATATCCAGATTTGCATCTATTATCTGTGGCCGCTTATCCTGTTCTACAGGGTTGCAGGCAAGCTGGACCCTATCCCAGCTGACTATGGGTGAGAGGGAGGGTACACCCTGGACAAGTCGCCAGGTCATCGCAGGGCTGACACATAGACACAGACAACCATTCATGGTCAATTTGGAGCCACCAATTAGCCTAACCTGCCTGTCTTTGGACTGTGGGGGGAAACCCACGCAAACATGGGGAGAACACACAGAAAGGCTTGAACCCGGGACCTTCTTGCTGTGAGGCGACAGCGCTAACCACTACATCACTGTGCTGCCGGATTTGCATCAAAATCTAATCAATTGTTTCTTGGCCCATGGTTCAGAATTTCATCAAAATCTGTTCACTCCTTTTTGAGTTACGTTAGGAACAGGCAAATAAACAAACTGAGGCAAAAACATACCGGTAACCTTCTCAAAAAAAAAAAAAAATTGGTGGAGATAATCATACATTTGAATTTGTTATTATCAGTCAAAAAAAGTGTGTTAAAAGTTCAGCAGCTTCTCTTTTCTTTGGCCCTTTAAGGTAATATTTTATTTTTCTTTGGACAAAAATGTTTTAGGCAAAAACATCTGGACCTGGCAGGAACAGAAAACGATGGACGGCCGGCTTTAATCTGTGATTGGTCAGTGGCCAGAGCAAACTGTGACTGACAGCCAGTAGTTGTGTAGTTGACTGGAAAAAGCGATCTAAACCCCGCCCACAGTTTTCTCCAGTCGGACCCTGCAGCGTTCCTCAGCGTCCAGCGTAGTGCGCATGCGCAGTAGAGTTCGCGTACTAGCCCAGCTGCGCCCTCTGGCGTCCACAGCACGGCGGTGTCTCTGTTTCTTAGCGGCAGGGTTTAAACCACAGCAGCGTCTGATTGATCATCAAGAGGCTTCCGGAGTTCCAGACTCTGAGCTTTTTCTTTTTTTTTTTCTTTCTTTCCTCCAACAGTGCACACACCAGACCCTTTCACACCCATAAGATCCGGACCCAGACAGGGCTGTGAATATGGACTAAACCCAGAATGCAGCACGCTTGGGAATTCATTCTTATTTTGCACCTTCATGCCATCGTTTCTGAAGGTAGGAATGTTCTGTCTGATCGAGATGGAGATAACGGTTTGAGTTGCACTATTTAGTGTCCTGCACTTTTGCCTCCTGCTTGTTCCTGGGCTCTGGTGGTTCAGTGTGTTCTGGAGAAGATGCATGAATATTGATGAGGAGTTATATCTGATTGTTTCAGCTTCTGAAGCCTGGAGGAACCCAGGAACAGGATGAGATGCATAGTACCCTAAAAGTGTTGAGATAAAAACAAACAAATAAACAAACAAACAAAATGCAGTCCTTCTATTACCTCTTAAATGCTGTATGATCAAATCATTGAACTAATTATTAACTGATCATTTAAATGTTCAATGATTGAAGGAATGAGACTTGCATACATTATTATTATTATTAATGTTCATACATCCAGCTGGACAGTGTCTGCTATACAGCAACTGCTCATTTGAACCCTGTGCATTAAGCAGAACTGTCCCTTGCCAATCATCACACGAATTGTGCAGCTAAGTACACAATGATTTAGTCCCTTGGCAAAAGGTTGACACTGGGTCTGATTCCACTCTAGTTAGAGTCATGACAGAACTGTTAAAACAGATATAGGATCATTAGAGACAGCATCATAGAAGCCGAGCAAAGGCGAAAAAAAACCATGAAAGGATACATAGATCATTGCTCCAGAAAAAAAAAAAACAAGAAAGGATACACAGATCATTGCTCCAGATGAGTCGGAGATGAGTGCGACAAGGGAAGCACAGGAGTCTGTTCTGGAAGTGAATCTACTGTATCTATGTATGTTCTATCTATTGACCTGACCTCCTGTTTAATTCTCAGTCTTTCCTCAGAACCAAGATCATGAAAAGACGACCAAAATCCAGTCGAGAAAAATTTAAGTGTCTGCTAATGACTGTGCCAAAAAGAACGAAAGAAAAAAAATCAAACATAACAATATTCACCAATTAGCACCAGTGGTGAAAGAACACACCGTACTATTTGTGTAAATGCTGCTGCATTTCCAGGCATACTGTAAGTCTGACTAGTGAGGAGAAGTTTAATTTGAGGTGTTAGTTATGTTCATTACAGTTTCAGTGATTGACAGTTGGTTATGAGGTTCAGCCCCTTTGAGGGATCTCTCAAACATCATCATCGAACATCTGGATTTCTGGACAGCTGCTCTGTGACAGTGTCTGTTCTTAAAAGCACTCTGTCAATGACACTGAATTGAAATGATTTGAAAATCCTGTTATACACTGAGCATGAATCATTTCTCTCATTAAAACACAGCATAGTTTCATCGAATGTCGAAGACCACAGATGCTGTGCTTCACTGGAGGGCTTCGAAGAAGATTTTTGTGTATGTGATGATGTCTGCCAAAAACAGTTTACGATAAAAATGTGAACAGAGTGGTACTGCAGTGAGATATTTGATGATTTTATTTGCTAAAATAATCAATTTCACCAAGAGGGATGAATAATATCGACACATTTCTACATTTACAGTACTATAGAAACATTTCCGAAAGAAACATTTACTATGGAATCCAATATCCATTGTCGCTTTTGAATGACATTTTAGGAGAGGTTGGGCTTCCTATGTAGAATAGGCATGTAACAATTCACCCACTTCATGACACAGTATTTTCCTTTTCTTTGTCAACTTAAATATTTCTATAAAAGTCTATCCACATGTATTTACTTTTTAAAATAAACTTTCATGAGCGTTTGTACTCCCACCATTTGCTTCTCTTTCCTTTAGTTTTCAGCAATCTGTAAAAAAATAACTCTGATTTCTTGATAAATCCATTTGTACAGTCAAACATAAGACGACAGCTCTTTCCAGATCATTTTAGATCTGTTTTTGTGTGTTTTCATAGCATTAGAGCTGTGTTACTTCCACCTACAGTGAAGTCATGTGCATTCCTGCTTTTGTATGTTATTGTCCTCTGCTGCCTGAACAATGCAATTACAGCTCGGAAAAACTAAGGTTACACAGCCTGATAATAATCGCAATTCATTCTTATTTCGTCGATTCAAACTTGTCATAAATTTGTATCGTGATTTATCATCGCAAGACAATATATCGTTACATGCCGAATGTAGACTCACAAGGCGGGTTTCCATTAACCTGCTTAACATGCGCAATATGGAATTGCGAGTCATGGAAACGTGAATTACAGAAAAAAAAAACCTCAAATAATTAAAAAAATGTTTATATACTCACATAGTGGTTTTTTTTTTTTTTTCAGACGATTCAACAAACAATATTTTGCAAAATTGAAATGGAAACACATTTTTTCACATTGAAGTTGCATGGATGCAATCGACATCACCATGCCAACACTTACCAGGTCTCGGAGATCCATTGCCATGTTTAATTGGAAAGATTATTGCATGAGGAGAAAACCCAGCTTTAATCTCAGAACATCACTCAATGGAAACGCAGACCATTTGTAATTGTGTTTGTTTTTTTTGATCGACTTTAAAAATAAAAAATAAAAATTTTGTGCAAAACTGTAATCGCCTACAGACAATTGCTGGAGATGAAGTGCGACAGTAAGCATAACAGATGAACATGAGACAAGTACAATAGATAAGCATAACAGCTCATGTGTTGTGTTCGTCTGTTCACTTGTCTGGGACAGTTGGGAAAGCTGCCTCCTGCTATTTTCTCACTGGGAAAAAAAGGCATTTCTTGCAGCTTCTGATTTCTGCCAATCATCAATCATAAACTAAGTATGATACCCGAGTTGGACAGTTATCACACTTTGAATTTGCACCTCTTTTTTTTTTTTTACACAGCCCAGCCTGTATCCTCAATGCCTCATGATGGATGGTGGGCTTATAAAGACGTCATAGAAGGAAGTTTTATTCCAGGTAAGAACACAAGACATCTGTCCCATCATTGTCTCATATCGGAGGGGAAAAGAAGCGCTTCCACCCAGTGTTTTTTTTTATTTGGGTCAGCGCTCTCACGGATTTGCTGTGACGTCAGTTATGTAAATCGTGTGAATAAGTGAATACTGATGAATAAATCAGTTTTGCCTGTTTTTATTCAGTAACAGATTTTTAAATGAATCTAGAAATTGAATGTGTGTAATAGGACCCAGATAAAGTGTTCAGCTCTGTTCTCATCATCTGTGTGTTGCGATGTGTTTCATACCTCATGCCTCACACCGAAGAGAGCATGATGTTTTTGTTAAAGCGTCTGATTCAAAGCACAGTCTGGAGCAGATGGTCGATGCAGTGATGGATAACAAACACACCTGATTATTTCATTGACACTGTATTTAGACAGGTCAATCCCACTGACAGAGAAAGCCGTTTCATAACTCAAGGCCACACAAAGCACAGCACAAAGCCGTACAAAACTCACACAGCATAAATATCCACAGCCAAGCATTAGAACACAAATATAAGACATATAAATTACAGTGCAGTTACAGCACCAAAAGCACGATAACATTTGATCATAATGTCCATTCTGAGAAAAGGCTTCAGGCTTCAGAATAGGGTCGAATAAACTCAGGGCTGTTGGTCTGCACAATATCCTCTTATCTCATATTTAGTCAGCAGAACATGACGGATGCTTCTCTGGGTTGTTGCAGATGTAAGAATGGTGCGAAAGAAACGTTATAGATGCCAGTTTAGCATCAGTGTATCTTTTGCAATGGCATGTGCAACATAAGTCTTGAAAGGTGACATGCATTCCTGAAGCTCGGGGCAAGTGGATGGTCGAACAGGCAAGAATAATGATCAGGGTGGGGCTAAAGCCAAAGAGGTGAGGGTAATGATCAGGGCAGGGCTAAAGCCAAAGTGGTGGTAGTCATGATGAGGGTGGGGCTAAGGCCAAAGAGTTGAGGGTAATGATCAGGGTGGGGCTAAAGCTGAAGAGGTGAGGGTAATGATGAGGGTGGGGCTAAAGACAAAGAGGTGGGGGTAATGATGAGGGCAGGGCTCAAGCTGAACAGGTGAGAGTAATGATCACGGTGGGGCTAAAGCCGAAGTGGTGGGGGTAATGATGAGGGTGGGGCTAAAGTCAAAGAGGTGAGGTAATTATGAGGGCGGAGCTAAAGCTGAACAGGTGAGAGTAATGATCAGGGCGGGGCTTCAGTAGAATAAGAGTTGGTATTGGAGTAAAGTAAAAATATTGGTCAGAAGAGGTAAGAATAAGGATTAGTTGTGGAACTAAAGCAGCAGCGAGAGAAAACAAGCAATATTTATGATTGTAAAGGTGTGATAGTGATGAGATCCAACACTATTGTTTGCCTGAGTTTGATGTGAGTGAAATCAGACAGCGTGAACAATGCTCGAATGTGATCTGCTGTGTTCATCTGTGTGATTGGATCTAAAATGTACTGAAGTGGGATTACAGCACTGTCACTATTCTGGGAAAGCCACAGTCGATGTAGGTCACTGAACACAAACACACATTTCTGTGCTTAAACATTTGTTAAAGACAATGAGTGCATGATGCACAATAGTAATTGAGTACACAACATTTTAGGGTAAACAGTCGAGGTGAATCAATGAAAGAATGAAGGCTTTCACAGCAAGGACACGTTTTTTTGGTGCCTTTAAATTGTTAAATTTATACTTTTGATTCAGTTTTTTTTTTTTTTTAATTATTAAGCTTCACATGGCACAAACTTCATGGAGCATAAATCAGAGACGAAGTTTGACATAAAAAAAAAAATCAGCATTGATTTAAAAAAATACTGAAAAATAGAACATTGGCATTGATTATTGACTTTCTGTCTCTGTTTTGGTGTAGAAGGGGAGGGTTTGATGGGAGGGGCAAGAAATATGATTTGCATAGAAGCAAGGCATCTCAGAATGGGGGCGTGGCCTAATGTGGCAGGAAACAAGAACAAGGGAGATCCCATGGAATCCATGCAGTTTAATGGGCCTCCTCATCCCCATAGAAGAATCTCCCTCGATAATTTAACATCTGATGAGAAAATAGATGAGATGCCTCACTAAATTGGACACTTTCAGGATGGATGAGTGTCTTGACCTTGTGTATACTTGGTGAAAGATTCTCTTAATTTTATCCGAATTGCCCTTTACTTCTATATCCAACGTTAGCTTGTTATGGATTAGCCAATATTACAAAGTCAAGTAACCTCTGAGGGAGATGGAAAATATTGATATTTATCAAGTTATTTGTGGTGGTTTTTTTTTTTTTTTTTGTGCCAGTGTAAGTGAATGGGTTACTATGGTGACTGTAATTTGTTTTCTCCCCAAAGGTGGGCATTCTACTGCTTGCTGACTGAATTTGCGAGTTTATCTGAATTATGTATCTTCAGATAAAGAAAAAGCAGTGTTTCTTCCTAAATTGAAGACTGGCATCTAAATCAGTGACTGAAGTATAATAGCATGTGGATATAATTTTATATAGATATATATATGCAAATGAAAGATGATTATCCTTAATTTACTCAAAGCCTGTGATGGAATTAGATGAGGCAAGACACCATAGGACACATAAACATCACCACAAATGCCTGATCATCAGCAATCCGCCGTGGCCATATCTCAGTCTCCGACACGATGTGCTTTCCGCTATACAGGCCACATTTAAACACTGTTTGTGTTACAGTTCCCTCTTTTTGGGGATTGGTGAACTCTGCATGGAAACTTTGCTCCGTTGGGAAAAGACAGTCACCGGTGAACATCGAGACCCGCCGTTTGACTTTTGACCCCTTCCTTACCCCTCTGCGCATCACAGGTGAAAGAAAGGTAAGGGCTGTCCATTGAAATGTGTGTAATCCTGTCAGAGTAAGACCACCAAACATGTGTCTGCCTTGGTAAGTTATTCATGCCTCCTTTCCACCAACCTGAACTAGATGCTAGAGAGCCACCGTAGAGTCACATCATTGTGTCACTATATACGTCTGGATATGTCTCCACTTTCTCAGCAATGCTAGCGCCAAGCACAACGCCAACAATAACGGACTACTGGATTAGTCAGAGTCGACGCTGCATGAGCTTTTTTTTTTTTTTAATGGTGGTCACAAAGTTTTTGTCGGTCAGAATAATCCCGCCCCCAGCCCCTAACATGAATGGTTATTGGTCCTAGACCAGAAAAGCATTGGTAGCTTTTTCAAGCCAGTTTTCTGGCCGAGAGCCGGTTCATTGCATATCGAAACATGAAGAACTGGTTCAAGATTAGGCACCGGCTCTGACCCGGCCCTCGAACTGCTTTGATGGGAAAAGGGTATCACTCGCTCATGCTTAGCAAGCTGACAATTATCCACAAAGGGGTGCTATTAAGCAGTGGTTAAAAATTTTCATAATAATTACAGATTTAACATTTCAGCATAGAATAGGAATGCAGTTAAACCCAGTCCCATGTGATGAGGTGAATTTCCAAAGTATTAGTTATTTGTATTTACAAATTTGTTTATTTCTACTTGAAATAAAACTGTCGGCATTGAGAACTTTGCTACAGGCAGGCGTATATAGTGACGTCTGGACACATCCAGACGTATATAGTGACACAGTGAGTGGAAGACTTTGATCAATATCGACCTGCGGCTTGAGACAGGTTGATATTATGATGATGGGCAATAAAGAAGCTGCGTGCAGTTTCATACTGAACATGAGATCACTCTTTGATGCTTTTATTTATCTTCTCAGCTTTCACTTTCTAATTAGACTCCACCACTTCCAGTCATGCATTACTTTGATTTATTTATTTATTTATTTATTTATTTATTTTTCACCAAGAGCTGAAGAGAAAAGGTATGATCACTGGAGCAAAACCAAAAGCAACTATACATTTTTATTAGGGCTGTCAAACGATTTAAAAAATTTAATCGCGATTAATCTCAGAATTTCATATAGTTAATCGCGATTAATCGCATTTTTTTAAATCTATGCAAATGAATAAGGCTTTTAAAGTGAAATGTTACAATTAAAATGGTGAACACATTTTATG
>JAODLJ010000013.1:8072527-8086371 GCA_027576115.1 Cathorops melanopus
TGTACACTAGAGGGCAGCAGTGAGTATGTAATGTTATTAGAATGTACACTAGAGGGCAGCAGTGAGTATGTAATGTTGTTCGAGTGTACACTAGAGGGCAGCAGCGAGTGTGTGTTCTTATTAGAGTGTACACTAGAGGGCAGCAGCGAGTGTGTGTTCTTATTAGAGTGTACACTAGGGGGCAGCAGTGAGAGTCTAATGTGTTATTAGGTTGTGCACTAGGGGGCAGCAGTGAGAGTCTAATGTGTTATTAGGTTGTGCACTAGGGGGCAGCACTGAACTGAAGCCACAGAGAGGAACAAAGGAGTGGAGGTGAGTATCGTTAATGTAGCATTGTAAGCCTTGGTACGATTAATATTTTAAAAATAACCTTAAATTGATGCTGAAGAGTATTTTTATTCTATCAAGTCGCCATTAAAGCAGTTTTTGTTCAGTAATGTTAATAAACTAGCCCGTGTTTTCGCGCACGGGTGTAGGCTAACTCAATGGCTTTTTTTTTTTTGTAGATAAATTACTAGCCAACGTTTCAATGAAACCGGTTCATATTTCTTACTGGTAATAACTCAGGATGGATGTTTTCTAGCGCACAGTACATATAGGTTATATTTACAGAAACCCAGCACGGATTATTAAGTATGATTTATAACTCCGGATTTACACGAATGTGGATGTGAACGTTAGCCGCCGAGCCGTGTCACTGTGCCTCCATTGACTTCTCGCGAACTGCTTTTGAATCATATTTACCGAAATTGCATTTCAGTTATATCTTTTTATACACAGTTCAACTCTGATGTAACATGTACAGCAGTGTGAATTTTTATTTCTGAGAATTTAAAGTATTTGGAATAATCTGGTCGCTGGCAGAACGGCAATGCTAATGATTTTAATTCAGGCGGAAGGGACAGCCCTGTGTGGGGTCCTTCGAGTGCAGCAGATCCACAGTACAGCACCAAAGCGGTTTAGGTTTTCTGTAAACATAATTAATGAAAATAAAAAGCAGCTAGTTGTGTTTTAAACCAGTTATTAAATCAGGAAGCTGGTTAAATTGGTTCCCAGGTGGATGATTAGCTAAAGATAAATAAATAAATATATATTTTGCTTCCTTTGTGAGCGGATGTACTCGTCGTTTATAAAATGTAAACTCGAACCGGATGCTTTCTTGACCGTCTGTTTAACCATTAAAGGTGCAATAATGTGTTTTTCATTTTTATTTGTACAAATAAACTGGAAAATGTGTTGAATGTTGTTTTAAAATGTGGTTTTAGCAGTCGACTCGGGACAAAAGTGGCTGAGAAAACGGGTTTGAAACATTGACTTCCGGTCCGGAATCCTTCCCTGTGTCCTAAATCGCTCCCTCGTTCACTGCTCCCTCCTCCCTGTAGAGGGAATTACTGTATAGAGGACTGTATATTGAGCTCATTGGTTAAATGAAAAAAACACTTAAGGAGACTAGTCCGTCGCGCTGGTATTTACGTCATTACTGTCGCACAATTAATTAAAACGTGTCGGATCAGTCAGCTGGTGGGTTTTGAAAATAATCAAGAAATGCATATATTTTTTTCAAGGTCCGGTTTCTATCAAATCATGCGCTCTGATTGGCTCGCAAGCGGTCTGGAATCCTACGATCCGGACCCCGGTTACGGACCTTTGGCGACGAGTTTGTTCACAACTTCAAACAACATTGGAGCAAGATTTATTTTTGCATTACTCAGTATAATCGCATTAATTTTACAGCAGGGATAGCGGTAACGACAGTCTTCACAGCGAAAGCGGGTTTAACCACCCTGATGAAGACGAAATAAAAGAAAACATTTCAGGAGAAAGCTGAAAACGAGCTTGTAGCGGGTTTGTTCTAAATATGGTTTCCCTTTCAGGCGCTCTTATTTTCTGTTAAAATTTGGTAAAGAAGAAGAAAAAAAAAATCATTTACCAGCTTAAGTTCGGTCCGTATCGTCGGCCCAGAGGCATCGGTCAGTATTTTCAAGACCTCGGTCACAGTATTTCACGAAAATAAATATGTTGTACTGAGCGTATTTCCTACATTAATCAATACAAAGGACCTGCATCTTTCAGTTCCTTTAAATCAAGACTGAATGCTTTCTTCTTTGTCGCTGCCTTTTGTTAAATCAAATTTGAGACTTTTAATTTGATTTCTTTCAGCGCGACCGCAATGCATGATATTGCCTTGGTTAGGGTTTTTTGTTTGTTTGTTTTTGGTTCCTCTCCTTCAAAACTTTATTTAGAACATATAATACAAACAAATCAGGCACTTCAAAGTCACATACAATTCATTCTGTTGGTTGAGCAAAATAAAAATAATAAAGTAAAATAAACAAGCAATATAAAGGGCTTTCTCATATTGACTTAAAGATATCAAGTAATGGAAATGATTTAAGGGCTTTTTTTTTCTCATTAATCAGCTTTAATGACTTAAGACCGTAAGCTTATTCCTCTACCTAATCGGACAGGGTTTTGTTTTAAAATACCTGCATTTATGTCTAAAGAATTTTTCTGCTTTGGTTCGTAGCCATCGTTTTTCGTGGTGCATTGTATGAGTGCACTATATAGGGTGTAAATAATCCTCACTAAGGTTTCGGACAGCACTACAAAATGGCGTCCCCACTATATCGTGCCCTGTAGAGTGAGTCGGGAGCAATTTTGGACACGGGGCTTGTTATTGTTGTCTGTTTACAAAATATGGACGAGTCACGGAATATGGGTCCATGGAAAATAAAAAAAGTATACAAGTCCAAAGAAGCTATCTTTATTTTGTCACATGCATGCTCAAGTCCAGTGAAACTCATCTGAAGCAGTGAGCACATGCACCTACCCAGAGCAGTGGGCAGCTCTGCTGCAGCACCCAGGGAACAGTTGGGGGTTCGGTGCCTTGGTCAAGAGCACTTCAGCCCAAGGCCGCCCCATGTGAACCGAAGTGCACGTCTTTGGACTGTGGGGGAAACCGGAGCACCCGGAGGAAACCCATGCAGGCACAGGGAGAACGTCCAAACTCTACACCCAAAGGCCCCTGTCAGCCCCTGGGTTTGAACCCAGAACCTTCTTGCTGTGAGGCGACAAAGCGAACCACTCCCCCACCGTGTACAGCATGGATCTTTTCTTCATGGATATGTGATATATTTCATAGAAAGTAAATCGTTAAAATTAAGTAGTAAATTAAAAGTAAACATACAAATGCAGGTGAAATATTTACATTTTGAACTTGAGCAGTCCAAATATTTAATTGTTCTAGACTTAATTTGTTTTTTGTTTTTTTTTACCCCGAGTGTAAAATTCTGTCATCTCGGATGGAACCATTTCCTGCATTTTGTACAGTTAAACATGAATCCATATTCTGGCTTCCTACATGTGCAGTAAAGTTTTATGATGTTCCACATCTCTTATCGAAAGACTCGTCTGCTGATTAGTTAGTATTGGCTTGACTTTATCTGGCGCTTCTACCTCCATCATGTCGCCCCCATTGACCGATAACGTCACCGTGGAGACAATCTTTGTGACATCTGTGTCATTATTCCGGAGACTCGTAGCGACGTTTGTAAAATTAACCATCCGTATGAAATCCTTGACCGGTCCGTAAGTTACTCGCATCCGTGTTAAAATCCATAACCCCTCCGTATTTTGTATCATATACAATTTGGATTCTTTCCTTGAATCCCTAGTCCGTGATTTGTCTGTATTTTGTCAGCCACTGTTATTGTTGAATGAGCCTCCTGTCAGTTATGTTCTAAACACTGTACTTTGGGCTGCTGGAGATCTTGGGGTTGAAGTGTCGTGAACGTGGGTGGGAATGGGGCTCAAGGGGAAAATAAAAACATTACAGTATCAACCCGACTTACTAAATCATTAATCATAGCTAATGCTCCTTTCATTTTTTTTTCCCTGAAACTGATATGACGTCTTGCAAACGTCAAGGATTGTGTTGACTTAATGCATGAATATATATATTTTTTTTGTCCTGTTACAGAAGCAGACGATGGAATTAGCCTGATATTGTCAAATCCTGCCAACAAGATGTCAAGTAAGAACTCATTTCATCAAACTAAATCCGTCTTTGTGTCGTGACCTTTGCTGAGAAATCTTTTCAGAGGAAAGTAGCTAATGTGAAGTCGGAGACGTCTGGGGATGTCCTGGACAGATTTGCATATCGAAGTCTGTTACAAAAATATAAACTGGTTAAAACTGTGTATGTATTAAGAAACTGATAATTTCTGTCAGTAACGTAGACAAAATGAAGGGAACCAGAGCAAGTAGTTGGGGAGATGTACAGTACGTAAAGGAAATGGTGACCGACGAAATGGCTCACTTTTATTACTTGCGAACGTCACCAAGAAAGAGTCTCAAAATGGAGACCAGCGTGTGTGGGTGGGACAAACAATACTGACTAGTGTTTGGTTGTTGGGAACAACTGGGCGAGTTGACTGAACCTGTTTTCTGTGGTGGGAGTTGGAGAGCCATATCGAGTTGAGTATCGTCACTAATATCTGCTCAAAAGGTTGTTAGATTTGTTGCCAGACTTTCTTCTAGCAACACTGGTAGTGGCTTTACATCTGACTTCACTGACCTGAACATTACCACCGTCATGTGTATTTATCTGAGCATGTGTTTAATTACACCTTTAACATGATTCGACTGAAGCTCACTTGATAAACACACTTTTGTGCTGCTTAATTATGAAAATAGTTATTCAATCAATCTTTCCTCCCAACACAGAGCGGCCATCTTACGCCCCGCCTCCTGCTCCGGCCCCCACTACAGTAAGTATTTCACAACATGTCAGTCATCCTCTCAAATGCCCTGCCCCCAATCACCCCAACTTTAAAGCGCTCAGGAGTGTGTGGACAGGACTGTGGGACGATGATGGACACCTTCAGTGGGGGTGGCGAGGAAATTTATGCTCTAAAGACCTCATTTTGGAAAATCTCCATGTTAGGCAAACTGTTTGTTTTTTAGCATTTTTTTTTTTTTTTAACCATCTCATCAAATTTGCCTCTCCCACCCCCATAGTGTGCGTGGCTTTGCTACAAATGGATGTAGAACAAATGCCAGTTTGTGCTGCTATCAAAAAATTGCTGCTTTTGTTTTTTTGCATGTTTTAAGCGAATCATGAGCAAGAACCAACAAACAAACAAAAAAAAAAGCAAGATTTGTTCATTTTCTTTTCTTTTGGTCCCTTCCTCCCTTGTTTGTTGTCATTTCTCATTCGTGTTTTGTCTCATTTGTCTCCATCAGCAAATGCCCACCACCACTGGGTTTGTGGGGTACAACCCATACAGCCATCTGGCCTACAACAACTACAGGCTGGGAGGAAACCCCGGCGGAAACAACAGGGTAATGGTAGGATCCATGCTAAATAGAGGAACCCCGATACTGCTAGCATTATAGATAAACCAGCTAATCTTGCCTCAGAGGCAGGATCTGTTTTTAATCAGTCGATTTGCTTTCAAGAAAAGAAAAAAAAAAATGGTTAGATTGTCTCTAGCTCTAGTTGCTTCCATAAATCCTTTCATGTTTTTCATGCTTCTGGAAGTCAGTCTCTCTTGAACTGCTTTGCTGGCTTCTCATTTGAGAGATTGGTTTTCAAAAGTGCTCCACCCTCTTTCATGTCGGTCATTTTATCGTGTCATTTATTTTGTTGTGAGTGCTGATGGTTTGGTTTCAACCATTTTAAAATGGTCGCTTATAGGCATGTGCCGATATTAAAGCCATCACGCTTAAGGATCGCCTTTCGATGATGACTGTCCTCCTGAACAGGACAGAATTGATCTACTCAAGCAGACTTCTCTGCAAATGCTTGATGCTAACAGTATTGTCCGTGTCGAAAGTTGCCATTGTGAGAGATTCTGACTAATCGTCACATGTCTAGCCGCTCGCTCTGCACCCAAAGACCCTGTAGGTCACCTGCACCCCGATAGCTGTTTTGTTGTCCCTGCATGGGTGTGTCACAGCACATTGCCAGTTTAAGTAAGCCCACTCAAATGACCATTTTGGTTGTGCCGCCTCTCAGAACACGTCTCCATTTTTCAGCCGTGCATTCGCTCCCCTTACTCATAGTGCTCCATTGCTGTGGCCCCTCCCCCCCACACACACACACAATCATAACGTTGCATCTCCTCGCTAATTTCTAACTGTCCTTTTATGTCTTCTCTTGTTCTTTTTCTCCTGGCAGAATTCCTCTGGGATTACGGTTCCCAAGCCGCCCAAACCCCCCGATAAGCCTCTGATGCCCTACATGCGGTACAGCCGGAAGGTAAGCAGGAAGGTAAGACACCCACGGTGTCTGCTTTTACTGCTTATTTTTCACCACCCCTCCCACCGGGAGATGGTACAATCCATCATTGCTTCCCATGGATGACCTCAAGCAGGAAGTGTAATGCTGAAGCGCTGTAAAAATTAATTCTCTGTCTGTGTTTTGCTGTTTGTAATCAAGGCTGGAAGAGTGACGGTCACTCTCGGATCTCTGATCCGCCGTGATTTCGACAGCAAAAAGTTTTCCGAAAGCATATAACAAGCAAGCGAACCCAGCGCGTGGTTCTGAACGGGACACCTGGGAACGATGCGTAACCGCTGGTCCTCTTCTGCAGGTTTGGGATCAAGTGAAAGCCTCCAACCCTGATTTGAAGCTGTGGGAGATTGGGAAGATCATCGGGGGCATGTGGAGGGACCTCACGGATGAGGAAAAGCAGGATTACTTAAACGAATACGAAGCTGAGAAGGTTAGTCACGGAGTTGGTCGTAAATCCAGAGTGATTCTCCTGCTTGATTATATTTATCTAGTAAGGAATAGCGATCGTGGCGTGAAATAAGCATTTGAGTACGCTAGCTAAACAAATATCTCACTAGCTCATCGTGTGAGGAGGATGCCAGGGATAACTGCGCAGTCTCTGTGGCAGCGCTCGTTAGCTTAACGTGTGTCTGATCGCAGTCTCTGCCTGTTTGTTTGCAGATCGAATATAACGACTCCCTGAAGGCTTATCACAACTCCCCGGCGTACCTAGCATACGTAAATGCTAAAAACCGTGCCGAAGCGGCTCTGGAGGAGGAGAGCAGGCAGAGACAGTCTCGTCTGGACAAAGGAGAGCCTTACATGAGTATCCAGCCGGCTGAAGATCCTGACGGTGAGAAGCACACTGCTGTACGAAATAGCGTGTGGAAATAGTTTGGCACCTGAGGAACACGTCTGTCTTGTGCATTCGTTCATGTGTCCCTCCCTGGATAGATTACGATGATGGGTTCTCGATGAAGCACACTGCAGCAGCTCGGTTCCATCGGAACCACCGTCTGATCAGTGATATCCTGAGTGAAGTGGTGGTGCCTGACGTGCGCTCGGTGGTCACGACGGCACGAATGCAAGTGCTCAAACGCCAGGTCCAGTCCCTTATGGTGCACCAGGTACACACACGCACGAGTTCCTGTATCAGAATAGCGCACGATGATTTGACCATTTTGTAAATAGTCGTCGTAGCTCCAGTAAGAACAACGGGAATTCCTTCAGTGTTGTCGTGTGTGTTGATTCAGAGGAAGCTGGAGGCGGAGCTGCTGCAGATTGAGGACAGGCATCAGGAGAAGAAGAGGCGGTTCCTCGAGTCCACCGATTCCTTCAACAACGAGCTCAAACGGGTAAGATGCTCTCTGAAAAGCGTCCAGTTCGGTGACTCGGGTGTGGTTTGGGACAGATGCACAGTGACTGGTGACAGTGGATGTGTATGTAATGGGATTTGTGAAGGAATGATGTGAACCTTCATTTCTTTTGCATGAGTAGGTTACAAAGTGTATATGACCGAACAGTGGAGGGAATGGAGAGTTGTGCATATCTCTGGATACAGCACGAGAATTCAAAATACTCCCAAAAGGGAGCTTGATATGAGGTTCGATTAGATTTGTCTCAGAGTTGATGAGTGTGTGTTGGTGTGTAGCTGTGCAGTCTGAAGGTGGAGGTGGACATGGAGAAGCTGGCAGCAGAGATGGCAGCGGCGGAAGAAGCTGCGAGACGGAGGGCGGAGGAGAGGGAAAGGGAGCGAGAGAAGGAGAGAGAGCGAGAGAAAGAGCGAGAGACGGAGGCGGAGAAGACGGAGAGAGCAACCGAGGAGGATCAGCAAGGACCAAGTGGACCAAACAGCAGCGAACAGAATACCAGCACTGACAGCAAGGAGCAGGACAAACCCAGTCCAATGGAGACGGGTGAGGACCGAGACCTGAATCACAAATACAAATGCTTTTCCTACCTACGCCTAAACACTAATTGCGTTCGGGATGTTTTTCTCCACTGTAACATGTCTGGGTGACTGTGTGCTGCAGATGAGGCTCGTGCTGATGTGCCTGAGGGCCAGCAGGAGTGTGAGGAGCACACGGTGGAGAAGCCAGAGCAAGTCGAGAGTGGGTTAGAGGAGGGGGCAAGCGACAGTAATCCTCCACTCGAGAGAGAAAACAGCACAGAGTCTGCACCCTCTGATAGTGCGCTGGAGGAGAGAGCACCTGCCGCCCCACAGTAACTGAGCAAACCCCACACTCCTGCGTGTGTACATCCTCTGAACCTTGACACGCAGAAAAATCAAAGGTTTTTAGAGGACACCGCCCCTTTTGTGTTTGTTTTACGTTTATCCCGTCATCCTCTCATAATACCCTGAACCCAACTGCAACACGTTCGCGAGTTTTTATCAGGGGAGGGGGGTTCATTAAAGCAGCCTCTGGAATAAAACGGATGGTATGTAGACGGTCATCACACGTTGCCACATTCGGCCTACGGAACTTTAATTATGTACGACCTTTAATGCTGCAAGTTAAAAGGTAATATATAATTTAAACGGAACGTGTGACTCGAGCTAACAGTTCCTTGGTTTTATTATTAGAACTTCACTTCATTAAAGGAGAGTAAATCTCCCACTTTTACCAGTGCCAGGCTTTGTGAAGTCAAGGGAAAAAAGGTTTAATTTTGCGCCTTCTACGCTCATGTCCCTTAAAACTCAATTTTTCTCTCAATTTGAAACCTTATTTAGCTGTAGACTGTGTTTAGGTAGCCTAATTTCTTCTCTCTTTTGTTTCCCTAATGTTCTTTCACTGAGCTGATTGCATATCTTGGCAGGATGTTGCCATAAAGCGCAGGTGAAACGGTCAGCAATCTCACTAGGTTGTTAGCATACACCTTCTCGTTAAACGCAGCCGTTTTGTACTGTTATGATGTATTACCCAATAAAGTGATTTATATGTCTTAACTTCCTGTCTCGGGCATTACTGTGTGACAAAATGCAGACGTTGAATTGAAGCTTGATCACAGTAATTTCCAAGTTGGTGAATCTCAAACACCCTTCTTTTTATCGAGGGTTCCTCCATAGAGCATTGAAAAACATGTTCTCCTGCAGTCTCACTTGAAATTTCTGGTTCCCGTAGTCCAAGAAAGGGCTACGTGTACTCAATTATACTCCAGGATTAGGACATGCATTTCTTTCTCCAGGAAAGTAGATTCATTGAGCTGTTTTTAAAAGATGTGGTCGATTCAGTAATCTGGCTATATCTGAAGGAAAGGAGCACCTGTGCTGGCGTCAACTGCCAAGTGGTTAAGAGGTTCCTCAAAGCTTGGGGCAATGGCAAAGGTGCTTGGATGCTGTCGGATGTCTTTCGGCAAGTTCCCCACTGAACCTTTGGGTGAAGATCGCTATCGGTGAAACTACAATAGCACCAATCTGACAGAAACCCTGTAATAACCAGCCATTCGAAGAAATGTCTGTGCCCACTAATAACTGGCTACAGGTGTATTCTTTGGACTTGGACAGAAGGGCGATGGTAACTCAAATAACTACTCTGTGCAGCCATGCTAAACAGAAAAGCATCTCCAACCACAATGTATCCAACCTGTAGGGGGATGGGCTACAAGAGCAGAAGACCACGCTGGGGTCTTCTCCTCTCAGCAAGCTTTAGTGGGCACAGACGCACTCAAACTAGACAAGTGAGGATCGGAAAATTGCCACCTGAACGTTTCCAATCTTTACGTGCCCTCTTTGAATGGATGAGCCAAATGAGGTGATGCTCGTAATCATAGCCGAACTGAATACTACTACCAGAAGTAAACAAAATTTCCACAAAGGAATGCACATTTCCTTACAAAAAAGCAATAACTCAGCTTAAACCCAGGTATTACGCAAATCGTGCGACAAACACCAGATCATACATTTGCAATACGTCGAAATGGCACTGCTCGTCTGAAATATGAGCAAAGAATTAATTTACGGAACCACAAAAAGTACAAATGAGTAACAGAGGCCGGGTGTCACTAATGCTGTAGTCTAATGGGGCTCATCTTGGTAACCTCAACGCTCGTATTTGTGTGTAAATGGGCTGAGTGTGTAGAGCCTAAATCCTCATGATGTCCAGCAGGGGGCGGTGTATTAACAGGGGTTGAACTACACCAGTTCGCAGTCTCATCACATGGTCTGTAGGCGAATCTGAGGTTAATTTGGTTACTTCCAATCAGGTTTGAAAATTGTGTGTGTCACACCAAAATTAGCTTTTTTTTTTTTCCATTGTGCTTCTGGTGTTGGATTACTGATTCCAAAACGCATCGACGTTTCTCCAGAATCCCTGGACAAAGCCAACTTTTGCACTTTCTCTCGCCTAAGTCTTTATTTTCCTTCCATCCATCACCCCTGACTTTGTCATTACTGTTTCTGCCTTTATCCCTTTCTGTCTTTTTGTCTCTGACTCTTTGGCCTGCTGTGCGCGTCTCTTTCGCAGCCTGATAAAACATCTTGTGGTCTTGTTATTGCTGCTACCAGCTGGGTGCAGCGTAGGGCACGACCTGACTGTGGCTTCCCCCACACACACTGAACCAGAAGAAAAACAATTCTGCTGAGCAACAGCACCATGTTCAGTATACACAGGGCATGGAAAGCAGTGTAACTAAATACAGCAGTATACTGTCACCCTACACTAGCATTGCTATGTTTGGTAGGATTCTTCTACTGATATACAAATTATTGTAGCCAACCTCATTATGCAACTGAAAAAGATATGAATATCTGGTCCTGATAAACACAGTGACATTCAGGAAATAGTAATAAATAAAGCCAAAATATATCATGATTCTTCTCACCTATGATGTTTCAAATATTTGCCAAGCAAATTTTTTTTTGTTTCGAGTTTCATATAAAAAAGGTGATGTACAGTAGTGCATACACACGGTGCACTGCGTCTGTCACATCTTTCAACTTTTCATAATGCAGCGAAGACTTCTTTTGTCACATCCAACCCTGATTCCAAATAATTTGGGATGCTGTGTAAAATGAAAAAACAAAATGCAACAATTCTATATTCAATGATCAAATATAGGTTTTCAACTGAATACAGTGGAAAGACAAGATATTTAATGTTTAATCTGATGTGTTGTTTTCTGTGAATATAAACTCGTTCTTAATTTGATGCCTGCAATACCTTCCAAAAAGTTGGGACTGGAGCATGTTTACCACTGTGTCATATCACCTTTACTTTTAACAACACACTGTAAACGTTTGTGAACCGAGGACACAAATTGTTGAAATTTTGAACATGAAATTCTTTCCCATTCTTGCTTGATCGATGACTGCAGTTGCTCAACAGTCGTATTTTGCGCTTCATAATGTGTCACGTGTCCGGAGGCAGGCAGGCCAGTTTAGCGCCCATACTCTTTTGCGATGAAGCCATGCTGTTGTAACACGTGCAGAATATGGCTTGGCATTGTTTAACTGGAATAAGTAGGGACATCCTTGAGAAGGACATCGTCTGGATGGCAGCATATGTTGCATATGCCCAAAACCTGTATGTACCTTCCAGCAGTCGTGGTGCCTTCACAGATGTGTAAGTTCCTCATGCCATGGGCACTAACACACCCCCATACCATTACAGATGCTGGCTTTTGAACTTCGTGCTGGTAATAATTTGGATGGTCCTTTTCCTCTTCAGCGTGGAGGACACAATGATTCCAAAAACAATTCAAAATGTGAACTCATCAGGTCATAGTACACGTTTCCATTTTGTGTCAGTCCATCTCAGAAGAGCTCGGGCCCAGAGAATTTGGTGTTGTTTCTGGATGTTGATGATGGATAGCTTTTGCTTTGCATGGGAGATGCAGCAATGAACTCTGTTTACTGGCAAAGATTTTCTGAAATGTTCCTGAGCCCTTGTAGGAATATCCTTCAGAGATGTCCACAAACGCTGGCGACTGGCAGTTTTCTCCACCTACACAGGCGGTCTTCGCTAGCTACTCGATCCCAGAAAAAAAAAAAAATTGCCTTTCAATATTCAAGTGATTTATGCAGTTTCTGCTGCCTATAACTTGCTGCAAATCCATCTATTCCACCATGAAATTGTGTTTGGGTCTAGCATGACTAGAAGCGACGCCATATTTGTTGATTGATTCCTGCACTCTGATTGGCTGAGCCAGATCATGTGACCATGCTGGAGCATATGTAGTTATGTGACACCATGTAGTTGTGTTACAGAACCAGACAGCATACTACACAGAGTAACTGAGAAAGCTAAGCACACGTACATCTGGAGGGAAACTTCATACATATTTCGCAAGTATTTTACAGGGAAATGGTGAGTAACTGATTCGCTGAGAATGCATCAGAAGGCATGTAAATTTCAAAATTTTCTGGAGGGGCATGCCCCCAGATCCCCTGAGCATTAACGTGCCTTTGGTGCGCCATGACAGCGACACCATCGCAAATTCCACAGCTGCCTACTACTTTTTTTTTTTTTCGCTGTTCATGTGGTCAGTTGGTGTATGCGATATTCAGCCTGTATACAGACCATCTATTATAAATGTCCTCTCCCATTGTTGGTGGTCAAGTCATGTGATTGATTGCAGAAGACAGAAAGGGAGCTCGCAAGATACACCAAGGCTCTGAAGTATCTCTATGGAGATCTCTTCAAGGATTATTACTGCCTTGCTGGAAGGGGAGAGGTATCTCCATCTGCTATGATTCTGTAGTCGCCTAGCACAGGACCTCCTCCTTGTGCTGGAGTTCCGTAATGCCCCTCCTTAAGTGTTTTAGCAAGATTCTGAATTGAAATGGGTATGGGTCTTAAATCTGCCTTTTTGTGAGCTATTCCTTGAACTAAAAGAGTTAGATGAGTTGATGAGCTTGCCTTGCATTCATTTGTGGTGACTTTGGGGTTGAATCTTGGCTTCCTGCTGAAGGTCCTACAACCCACTCAACTGACCATGTGCAGTTGTGTGCACAGCTTTCAAGGAAGGTGAGCCTGCAGAGTAGTCCTAGCTGTGCCCTATGGTATGATTTAGACTAGACTGCACCCATCCAGTCCTTAGACCAACGGTTTATCTGCCATGAGGTACCAAAGACATAAGTGCCATTGTTTAAACACACTGGCTCATTCCGTGGTGTACATCACCTTGCCTCAACTGTGACATGCCATTCGATGAAAAACATCTCCTGCTCAGGCTCAGAGATGTGCCACTTCAGGAAGTCCGTGCTGCTGCCATTTGGGTGTCACTGTATACTTTTTCCAGATTCTCCAAATCACCCACGTGTTTCACGTGGCAGTTATTCAAGGTGAAATATAATGCCAGTTATGAATGTAATTGGGTTTATGAATCTCGGTTTGCTCGTCACTAAGGGGGAAGCCATGGCCTTTTGGTCAAAGAAGCAGCTTTGGTACCATAAGTTGCCGATTCGATTCCTTGGACCGGGCTGAATGGCCAAAGTACCCTTAAAGGTCTCATTGCATCGTTTTTTCATTAATTGTGGGGTGGTCTCTAGCATGAATGAATGCCCTGTGAGCCGGTTTTGGTGAAAAAAATGCTGTGGTTCTCCTGTTTCAGGCTGTTCTAGTTTGGT
>JAODLJ010000013.1:8475817-8487889 GCA_027576115.1 Cathorops melanopus
CGTCCCCCCACAGTTCCCAATGCAGTTCCCTCAAGGGCAACAACCTGCCCCCCCTTTCAACATGCCTCCCCCAGGTTTCCCCCCTGCCCCAACAAATGTCCCCAATCCCTGGGCACCACAAGGTACTCAGCCCCCACTCCCAAACCCCCCGGTACCTCCAATGCAGTCGGCACACTTTCTGTCCAAGGAGGAGTTCTACAGACAGCAGCGTCGACTCAAGGAAGAGTATGTCAACTCACTTTTGTTTTTAAGCCATTTGTTAAATTGCAAATGATAACTTTTGCCTTGAGCTCAAAAATGTAGGCGTTGTACGTCTGCTGTACTTAATTTTAATAATCTGGTTTTATCTCCTTGTTTTTGAATAAATCGTTCTGTAGGGAGTCCAAGCTTGAGGAGTTTACCAATGACTTTGCCAAAGAGTTGTTGGAGTACAGAAAGATCCAGAAAGAGAGAAGACGGTCCTATTCCAGGTTCGTATTTTGGAACTGATGGTTTTTCAACTGAAGATAAATTGAAGTGAGACTTGATAATGAAATGGATCTATGGTTTTCCCTCCAGATCAAAGTCTCCATATCGCTCCTCCTACAGTGGCTCATCTTACTCTTACTCAAAGTCCAGATCCCGTTCTCGATCCCCACGTTCCTATTCGCGCTCCGTATCGCGATCTCGCTCCAGATCGCGTTCTCGTTCACGGTCCCGTTCTCGTTCCTACTCTCCGTACTCCCGAAGAGGCAGAGGTCGTAGCCGCAGTTATCGATCTAGATCCCGCACGCCTCCGTACCATCGTTCTCGAACACGCTCTCCTTCCTACAGAGGGCGGGACGGAGGAGGAATGAGCGCGGGCATCTATCGATCTCGCTCGAGGTCACCGATCTATCGGACTCACAGTCCAGGCAAGAAACTGCCTCCGTCTTCTCAGGTAGAGGACCGCAAATATGGAGGAAGGTACAGGGAGGTTCCCCCGTGCGACGCCAAAGCTTACTACGGCCGAGCGTTTGACCAAAGCGACCCCTTTGAACGAGAGAGATATCGAGAGTGGGAGAGAGAATACAGAGAGTGGTATGAGAAGTATTTCAAGAATTACGAGGGGCCACAAGGCGGTCAGATCAGAGGTCGCGGTCCAGGTGGAAGAGAGCCGTACTCGCCGGAGCGTTTCGCGCCTCACAGGCCCAGAGACAACTCGCCATATGGCAGGGGGCGCCGGGAGGACTATCCGCCCCATGGCATCCCGGCAAGAACTCGTCCGTTGACGTATCAGGAAAGGTGTGCGGAAAAGTACGGCCATCTTCACGTCAACAATATGGCAGTCGGAAGAGGAATAAACAAAGAGAGCCTGAAACCCGCCAAAGAGCGAGAGCCAACCACGAGCGCTGCTGCCGACTCGAAGGGTCTGAAGCACAAAAAACATCGGAAAAAAAGGAAAGGGGAGGAGGGAGATCTGTTTAGTCATTCCGATTCAATGGACGAATCCAAGAAAGATGAACGGAAGGGAGACTCGATGCTGATGAACTCGAGTCGTGATGATGCCACACCTGTCAGGGATGAGCCCATGGATAGCGCCTCTGTGCCCTACAAGAGTGCATCAGACAAAGAGAGAAAAGAGAAAACCAAAAGCAAGACGGAAAAAGTTAAACGCAAGCCCGAGAGCGGTACGCAAAAGAAAGAAGCTCCAGCAAAAAGCGCCAAACCTGCCAGAGAAAAGGAGGCAGACGCAGGGCGGGAAAGGGTTGTTTCCACTGAACCGGCCATTAAGAGGATCAAAGACGATCCTGCTCAGAAGACTGATGCCAGCAAACCGCATACTTCTGAGAAACTCATGCTTCCTCGCAAACTGATGCAGTCGAAACCGGTCAAGCAGCACCAAGAGCAAAAAGCGGTCAAAGATGAACCGAAAGTAAAAAAAGAATCCGTCAAAGACGTGACTAAAGTTGAGAAACCTCCTGCTAAAGACGGAAAGCCCAAGACGGAAAAGTCCCTCAAAACCGATGAGAAACCCACCAAAGCAAGCGATCCGAAGGCGGGGAAACGGAAAGAGGAAAAGGAGCCAGAGTTCATGCCGAACAAATCCCCAAGGTTGGCAGTTGCCGAGATGGCCAACGTTTCGCCCAAGCCCAAGCTGAAGGTGGAGAACGAGAAGCCGACGCAGAAGGACAAGCCTGCCATTCCTTCCCTGATGGACATTAAGCCTGAACCTGTTCGAAAGATCAAGCTCAATCGCGAGAGCGGAAAGAGGATTCTGAGTACCGAGCGACTTTCTTCAGAGGAATCCGGCGCTGGAAAGACCAAACAAGACCAGAAGTCAAAGGTCAAGCTGCGACGCCAGGTGCACGGCACAGACCGATCTGGATCCACGTTGGTCGATTACACCAGGTAAGATGATACCACACCTGCTTACGGTATTAGCGCAATTAATTACGACACGTCAACAGCACAATGCGACCTCCATGACTCTTGGTGACAGTCACATGGTTATTCGTACTAGAGCTTGAGTATTTCAGAAACTGCTCATCTCCTGGTGTATTCCTGCGCAACGGTCTCTGTAGAGAATTGCACAACAAACAGAAACATCCACGATGTAGCAGTTCTACAGGCGGAAACGCCATGTTGGTACGAGAAGTCGGAAGAGAATTGCCAGACTTGAAAGCCGACAGGAACTCAAATCATCAGGTCGTATTTTCCAGTCTTTAACTGTCCAGTTTCCGTGAGCCTTTGCCAAAAGTAGTCCCAGATTCCTGTTTTTGGTTCACCGCTCTTTACAACAGTGGTGAACAGAAAAGCAGCTCTGATTGGACAATACATCGATTGTTGGACCAAGAACAGGAATCTGAGGCTCCGGTTGGCCCAGACTCCCAGAAACTAGACTGTTAAAGCGAGACGGCCTTTGGATTTCATGAAACCGGTGAAATTTAGTTCCCTCTGAAATTTGGTCATCGTCATTGGTTTATTTCTGGAATATCTCCAAAAAAAAAAAAAAAACCAGTCCATTCTGTAGCTGGGAAGTTATTTAATTTGAGGCGATTCCCGAGCAAATAATGTGCATGAAATCGGTCGCTTCGCACAATCAAGCAGACAGAGGAAGTCTGTGCGTGCGCGCAGGTTTACCTTTGACCGTGCGCTGAGAGTTCCATCATTCTGTCGCTAAACGAACAGCTGATCATACCGAGGTCCTCGCTGACCGTCGATATTTATTAGTTTGGTCCTGCGTTCCTTTCCTTCGCAGATAACGTAACGTGTTTTCTCTCCTGTTTCAAATTTGTATCCCATAATGCCTTGCGCGAACAGGGAAAGCCTACCGCCGTGTGATGCATGACGTAGGATGTTGAACCGCGTCATGGTGAAGCAGGAAAAAACAGCGGAGAACTTCGGGCCACGTGGTCTGAAATTCATTAATTTTTTTTTTTTTTTGTCTGTGATTCAAATTCAGTGGCTTTCGGTTCACTCAACAAAAATAATTGGGTGTCGGGGAAAATTCTTTTTATGACCTCCACTTGAAAAATCTGAAAGGCAGTCTCGCTTTAAATATTAGGAAAACCTTGCCCGACTATTCGAGTTTCCACAGCCTTCTTGCAGCTTGAACCAGTCTGGCCATTTTCCTTTGACTTCTCTCATCAACCACCCAAGTGTTTTCATTCTCAGAGCTGCTGCTGCTGCATTTCGTGTGGAAATCCCAAAAGATCAGCAGTTTCACCAAGTCGCTTTAGATATTTCCTCCCCCAGTGTGATCTTTGATGTGAACGTTACATCACATCACCAAATCCCTGAAAATCTGTTACTTTATCTGAAAGTTGAATGGACTGAACGTGGATCACCGACTGAGCAATCAGCTGAACTGCAATTTATTACCCCAAAAAAAAAAAAAATCTGTTTTGGTTTTACTTGATAGCAATGTGGTGATTTTCCATAAAACAGCCCATAATAAAATTAAGACAGGGTGTCTGTATAACTCAGCAACCAATTTGTGTACAATTTACATATTTAATTTTGTATTTATTATTTACAGCCTGCGTCTTACATGATCATCCTTGTGCTCGATGCTCTGTGTTTTCTCAGCTACCGTATCACGTTTTTGTGGGTATCGCCGAACGCGTTCGGATCGATTCGTAAATTTAATAGTTTGCAAAATTATTTACAAATCAAATTGTTCCGATTTATACAAGCGTTCATCCCCGACTCCACCTCGTGACGTGTAGAATAATGAAATGTTGCGTCTGGACAGGATGTACTAAATTCCGTTGTGTCTTGACAGCACCAGCTCAACTGGCGGTAGTCCTATCAAAAGGCACGAGGAGAAACCAGACCTGAAGAAGACTGTGGTGAAAACGCTGGAGGAATACACCAACGACAGCTCAACGCCCGCGGAAGATGAAATCGTCATGATCCAGGTACCTCGCTCCAAATGGGAGAAGGAAGACTTTGAATCCGAGGAGGACGAGTCCAAGGTCGCGAACTCCTCCCCTGGAAACGGCAACGCTTCGGCTCCGAACCCTGCCGCTCTTGCCGCTTCAAAGCCGAGCGACAAAGAGGCGAATAAAACGCCCAACGACTTGAAAGACGCTCATCCCGAGTCTAAACCTACCAAGGATCTGTCGAGCGACAAAGAGAAAGAGATCGAGTGGGAAAGGGAGCGCGACCGAGGCAAAGAACGAGACCGAAGCAACTTTGATCGCGACGTCTCGGAAAGAAAGAAGCCTTGTACGGTAAATCAGGACCGAGAGCGAGCGCAGGAGAGAGGAAGCGACCATGGAAGCGAGAGAAGCTCTTCGTCTCAATCCTCCAGAGACCGACTCGCCGATCGGACCGCCTCGGGATCCAGGAAGCCGTCGAGTCGAGACAACAACGCGAGTCTAGGTGACAAGAAACAGGACCACCGCAGCAGCACAAAAGACCACGCGGATTTCTGGCAGAGAGACACGAAATCGAGAGAACAGCTGAGGAAGAAGGACTCGCCACCGCCGCCGCCCTCGAAAACGCCCACAGACGCCAGTAAAAAGGCGCCGACCGCATCCCAGGAGTCCAAAATGTCCGAACGTAGTCCTTCCTCAGACAGGAAGGTATCATCTTGGGAGTCCAAAAGGACGTCCTCGGAGGACTCGAAAGCGGACAAGGCGGCCCACAGAGAAGGGACGAGGCACTCTGATAATCGGACAGCAAAGGACAAGGAGCAACACAAAGCGAACCAAAGTACCGCGTTGACGGAGACCAAGAGCGACGCCGAGAGAAGCGACGCTCGAGTCAAGCCTCCTTCGACCCGTTCCACGCGTCTGTCCTCGGACTTGACGCGGGAGACGGACGAGGCCGCCTTCGTCCCGGACTACAGCGAGAGCGACAGCGAAGCGTCGGATCCGGATAGCAAGGCGGAGCCGAAGGAAAAGGGACAGGAAAGCAGCGCGAGCCCTGTCCGCAGTCGGAGCGCCAGCCCCACTGCCCACAGCAGCAGCCCCAGCTCGCCAGGCAGTCAGGACAGCAAGAAAAAGAAGAAAGATAAGAAGGACAAAAAGGAAAAGAAAAAGCACAAGAAGCACAAGAAACACAAAAAACACAAGAAGCACGTCGGCAACGAGTCCGAGTCTGACGCCAAGGGACAAAAACACAAGCATAAGAAAAAGAAATCCAAAAAGAGTAAGGAAAAGGACAAGGACGAGAAAGACAGGGACGAGAAAGACAACAGGACGAAAGACGAACAAAACCAAGTCCCCGTTTAAGCCCTTGCGAGTTGTTTTCTAAAGCTCGACGGTACAGCAAATAAAGACATATCTCTGCATATTAATAAACTACTGTTCAAGCTCATTACTTTGTCGATGTTCCATAGACATTAATGATTTAACCACGCTCAACTCTGCCACTTGAAGACCGGAGCCTCCTTTAACAATGAAACCTGATGTAATAATTTGCTCTGAATTTTTTGATGCATATTTTGGATCTGTTAAAAAAAAATAATTTTTCTTTTTTCTGGTGGTTTTTGGTAACTCTGTAGAGGCTCTAAAACAGGCACTTTATATATGTGAACATAAACGTGCCCTTTTCATTACATCTCCCTTTTATGCCTGGAATCGTCGGAGGCCGATCATGAATCACGACGGCACGATGAATATCGTCACCGTTCCAACTGGGCAAGAACACGGGCCGTGGGCACAGCATGTAATGATCTGCTTCAAAGATGTTTGCACTGTGAATATTTTCCTCTACCCTTTAGTTTTTATTTTACATCACATTCTCATGATTGTTAATTTAAATTGCCAGTTGAAAATGTTTTGTTTAAGGGAATAAAATGGAGCAGAATTTCAAATAATTTCTCTTTGTGCGGTTATTTGGGGGGGAAAAAAGCCATGACGGTCGAATATCGACTTGACCTTTCTGTATTTACTTGACGTTTTAAAGGAGTGTTAGATAAGGATTGAGTCGTTAGTGGGGACTTTGAGCGCGCAGCTTTCAAATGGTGGATGGAGCGGACACTGACGAAGACCGAGAGGATGAGGAACACGCGGCACGGGAAAAGAACTCGAGCTGTTTTCGATTTAATGGATTTGAGATGCGGTTGGTGCGTTACAGTTGGGGAAATGTATCCCTGTTGGAGACGGACATAGAAAATGGGTCATGAGGAGGTTTGATGCTCTTCAGCCAAACAGGAGCCCTCTGTCTGCACAAAGATCTCAAAATTAAAAACGTTTTAAGTCTAATTAAGTCGTTAGCTATATGTTTTGAGGACGGATATCAACGATGTTCCTTGAAACCAAATCTTGCCTTGAGCTTGTTCGTTTTAAATCCGATTCTCCAATGAACGAATATCGATTTGTATTCCTTACAAGTGCACGGTACTGTCCTCTGTGTGATTAGAATAAATACGCGAGTCCTTTCTCCTGCCCCACCAGGGTGTAACTTGATGCAGCTCTTCATTTGAATTCACTTTTCCTATGTGCTGCCAACCGAGACCTTGAAAGAAACAAGGTCACAAAGTGAAGGCTTAAATTCAAAATAATTAAACGATATGAAAATGGGGAGCGTGTAAATGGAAAGGTTTGTTTTATTTTTTATAAAAAGTACACCAACATTAAAGCTAGACGGCCTTTCGATTTCATAAAACGGTGAAATTTAGTTCCTTCTGAAATATCGTCATTGTGATGTATGTTTATTTCTGGAATATCGTCGCGGCGAAGTTATTTAATTTGAGGAGATCCCCGAGCAAATAACATACGTGAAACCGCTCGCTTCACAGAGGAAGTCCGTGTGCGCATGTGCAAGTTTGACCGCCGGTATTTATTAGTTTGGTCTCGGTTTCCTTTCCTTCGTACAAACATAAAACGTCTTTTCCTCTCGCTTTCCGTTACTGTCGTCGGTCTTTCACGTTTCATTCGCACACTCGCATCCTTCTCTCCTGCTTCAAATTTGTATCCCGCAACGCTTTGCGCAAACAGGGAAAGCCCACCGTGTATGATGTGCAGTATCTTGTATTGCGTCATGGTGAAGCAGGAAAAAATAGCGGTGAATTTAGGGCCACATGGCCTTAAATTCATGAATTGTTCTATTAAAAAAAAAAACTAATAAAATTGGAAGTCTGTGATTCGAATACAGGAGCTTTCAGTCCACGAAGTAAAAATAATTGAGTGCCGGGGAGAATTCTTTTTATGACCGACACTTGAAAAATCTGAAAGGCAGTTTAGCTCTAATATGAGAGAATTTAAATATGAAAAATTGCATAGAGAGGAAACCGAATTAACATTACAGTATTACACGCAAAGGACTCTGACTTGCTGAAGCAAGTGAGGTATAATTATAATAGTTGTTGTTGTAGCTGAAATGAATTTGCAAGTGTAGAATAAAAAGAATGATTTATTAATTTGGAGACGTGGTGGTCAGGCATGGTTGTATTATTAAATGCATCAATAAATAATTTTCTGGCAAACAGCTAAAACTGAGAAATCATGTTTTTGGCCAAAGCCTACTGTAAGAAAAATTGCATTTATTTTACGTAAGCAATGTCAAAATATTTAGTTTACTTTCCTGACCTGACCTTTCTGCAACGATCACTCTCGGTTTAACAAACCCAGCTGTAGAACAGTCTCTCTGAACATGTTTTAATTGTGAACTGTATTAAGTTGTTTCTTGGATGACGGTGAAATGAACCTAATCCTAACCAGTTCCATTTATAAACGGTCGACATACAAGACCCTTCCAGTTATCCATAAAACACGTTATTTTCAGGAGTGGTGACGGCTGTGGACAAAGTTATTTTGTTTCAAGGCTGATCATAAATAATAAACGGAATGGAAACTTATCCAACAGAACAAAACTCTCTGCAATTATATCTGCACGGTTCATGGGTATATTGTGTGTGTGTAATCAGGTACGAGTGCAAAGATGATACTGGGGTAATGTGTCTTCGACTGAATACACCTGTTTGTTATATTTTTGTTATTTAAAAAAAAAAGTTGGTGCCATTTGATATCGCCACTTTTGGGAACATGGGTCAAAATGGCCCAAAGGTAATTTGGGTCATAATATAAATATGAAGGGGTGTTTTCACAAATGTACCAAGAAGTAAATTTGTCCTTTTTCATGTTGAGTAGAGAAAATGAGCCAAGCAACCAGTTTCATAATTAATTAATTCATTAATATTATAGTCATTGGAATGTTAAATCAGGTCAGTAATAGTTAAGTAATATTGTGTTCGCTGAGAGAGTCTGGTTTCAGTCAAAATTAACTGATCGCTCTGGTCATCAGGAGATTGCTTTCAAATGAGGGAACTGAATCCCAGCAAGGCCACAACCATCTGTGGTTGGGGAAAAAATTCGCCAAGCTCTCTCACCCTCATCAGTTACAGCAGCACGAACCAATCCTGGGTGTCTGTAAGCCAGGCTTGGAGGACTCAAGTCCGACTTGTGCGTTAACTGCATTTGGACTCTTTTTTTTTTTTTTGTAATGTGCCATAATAATTTGGTTAGATATTTATATTAATTTTTCTACTAGAGTGTCACACCTGCACACCTTGGCACGTGCATCAGATAGACTCGCACCTACACAGGATTAAGGCGCAATCAGCACGCCTATATAAAAACTCTGAAACCGCACTTCCTTTGCGAAGTATTGAGTTGCGTTGCTGACACGTTACCAAGCCTTATTTCCTTGTTTGGTTTCCTGATCCTTGATTTCCTATTTCTCGTCTTTGATTCTGCCGAGTCTTCGATATGCCTCGTTCGACCTATTGCCTGTTTCACTGCTTAACAATTTTGCTTGCCGTTCGGGACTGTTTACCTATCTTAAACACACCTTCTGCACTTACATCTGTCTTCCAACCGGCTCTGACCGAATGCTTCACACTCCCTGATAAAGAGAATGCACATTCACCAGTTCATATGTCATGTTCAGGAACAAATAATGTAAATGGTGCTGAAACAACCATCGACAAATGGTGCAAGTGGAGTCTTGTTCTTGGACTCGACTCAGCCTCGAACACTCGAGACTGGACTCGGACTCAAGGTTTACTGACTTGACAACAACGCTGTGAGGTCAGGTCGGATAGGACTTTCCTCCAGTTGTAACAGCGGGTTAGCAGCAGTTTGAAAAGATGTGGTTAGTTGGCTTCGTGTGTCTTGGAGAAAGCATGTGTTTGCTGTTGTATGACAGGTGATAGCTGGCTGGCAGATGGAAATTGGCACGTGACCAAATGAAAAATGGGAAAAGAAAATTACAGTGGTTCATTTAGGGTTAATCACATGAGTGAGGTGAGTGGCCTAGTGGTTAGCGTGTTCACCTTTTGATTGGGAGATCATGAATTTTACTCACGGTCTGGTCATACCTAAGACCATCATAAAAATGGTGCCGACTGCCATGGCACGCTGCAATACGGATGTGAGTGGGGAGCCAAACTCTTGTGGTTACCAGAGGACCAGCCCCCCACTGTAACCCTCGCTTTGTAATCTAGGCGAGAGGCCGAAGGCTATGAAACGGAGATCGGTGCTGCCAAACGCGCCACGTGGAAGGACTTTGAAGTTTTTGATTTAGGATTGGGCACAAAAAGTTAACCTATGGCCTCAAATGTACTTTTTCGCTCATTGGTTGTTGTGATGATGGGCAGAGCTGGCTGGGGACTGGGGAGAATATTTGGCGATGATTGTTGCATTCACTTCAATCTCGTCACAGTGTTCCAGTGCCAAAACGGAATGATGAGTGGCCCAGCCCAAGTCCTGATTTGAACTCCATAAAATATCTCTGAAGAGATCTGAAGGTGCCAGTTTGCAAACCGTCTTCAAAGGGCAATTCGTTTATTTATATTTTCATGAATATGTCCAAAGGGATGGTTGGACATTCATGAAGCAACAACTTAATGTTGTTTTTTTCCCTTGGTTGGGTTGTGGGAGTCATTTTACAAGACAAAGACGCTATGAGACCTACTTGATAGCGTTGTGGTAAAGTGCTCGGCTTTGGATGTTAAGATAACTGGTTCAAGTCCTGCTTAGTGTGATAAGTGATGTAGAGGAAGATAAGAGTTAAAGGTCAGTGGTGTGTAGAACAGAAAATTGGAGTAAATAGTGCTGGAGAATCCCACAAAAAGTGTGGTTGATAGATTTTTACAGCATCTATAAAATGCAAAACTAAGTCAATACTCTCTTTTCCAGTTCCATAACCCTTTTCTTTTCCTATTCTGACCCTGGGGGGGGCAGATGCCCGGATATTACCCCCCCACAACACACCCTACATCCATCTCACACCTTCCTTGTCTTTCAGCATGCTGCTGATTCCTGAACCATCTCTGTTTGTATCCTAGAATCCTGGCTGGGGTTTGAACCAGCACCTCTCAACCCAGAGAGATGATACTCATCCACATGAGCCACAGGATCTCATACAAATCAGTTGTTTTATGGAGCTTTTCACCTTCTTATCCATCGCTCTAAACTGAAACTCAGAGATTCAAAGCAGGCATATGCTGCAGTCAAAGCTGTGACACTAACCCCTGCACTACCGCTGGCTGAGAAGCTACTTCTACTTAGTGGACTTTTGTCTTCATAAACGACTCAACACAAGCTGACGAAGGGCCTCCAGAGGAGCTCGTTGAGGTTCAGTGATCATGTACATTCTCTCAGGAACAGGACGTATAGCTCTGAGCCCACCGCTGACCAACACACAGTAACAGACTGTTCCTGTGCGCTTTATGGGAAGCGTTTAAAACGTTTCATATATATGGCATTTGGGAAACTTTCCAAAGAAAACATCATTCCTCAGACAGATTGATTGGTTAATTAGCTTTAAAGTTATTTTACCCAGCAGTTAGTGTCGTGGCTCATCCAGAGCACCACGCCGGCGCCTCAACTGCGACTGGTCGGAACAACGACTCTGACCTCCAAACCACTGAGGAACACAGACCGAACTCAGATAACATAAAGGAGTTTTCTTTTTGACTTCACACTCAATTCTCACACGACACCATGACTGCATAATAATGAAAAACAAACAGTTTTCAGTGCAAGTGGAAATGGGGTTCAAGTGACGTCTATGTAAGTACTGGCCCCTGAGGGTGAGATTTGCAACGAGTGCTTGGACCCCACAACTTGCGACTCAGTGGCGGATTTCGGCATGGCTGACATGGTAACAAAAAAATTAAATAAATAAACCTGAATTTTGAGATTTGTCCAATCAGGTTTCTATCCCTCATTTGCACATCGTGTAAGTGATATCATGTCACCATATAGATCAGTAAACCCATCAGAGTGGCATCCTGATTCGACTTTGTGAGCCAGGCTACTTCCGGGTCTCTGACTCAGAAAGAAGGTTGACCTTTGACCTCAGGTTTCCCCACTGGAAGCCTTAATTCGGAGGAGCTATCAAATAGCACACATTGGCAAGTGCTAATGCAGAGTAAAACTAGTCACACTATGAAACATGACCAATAAGCTCCAATTCATTCATAATACTGTTAATATATACTGTTTAGTCCTGAGTATGACTTTAAACTGCAACCGGTGGTGAGTCTCAGATCCGGGAGGACTTGAGTATTGGGGAAAGTGGAGTTCCCCCTTCATCACCATTGCTCCCAGGTCCGCTCTGACCCAGAGTGGTAGCACCTGCCAGGGTTCCGGC
>JAODLJ010000013.1:8521802-8535485 GCA_027576115.1 Cathorops melanopus
GGGAAATTTGTAATAAAAACTTTACGGTCGGCAATTTCGACGTGGAAATTCTCGATCGGTCGGGTTACCGGAAACACACTATTTTTTTTATTTGGCCTAATCATCAAGTCCTCGTCACCCACGGCAGAGCACGAGGCCTCCACCAAAGCCCTCCAATCTTTCCAGGTCCATCCTTTCTCCCTCATTTCCTTTATCCGACTTAATCGGAGAAAAGTTAAAACTGAGCGATGCCGAGGCGCGAAGGTCGTCTCTCGAAATAGGTTACATCCTGGAACCGTGGTTCATTCTTTGCCCACGCAATGCAGCCAAACATCAGGCTGCTATTTTGTTAAGACATGACGTTTTGTTTGCGTGCTCGCTCGAGAAAGACCGAACGCATTAATGTCTTGAATGAAAGATTGTTTTGTTGCTGTTCGATAGTAAAGAACACAATTTGTACAAAATTATTTCGTAGCCAGACCCAGACGCTATCAGGTTAAGATACAAATCGGCTATACCCTGCAACTGACGCGTTATGAAAATTTCTAGACAACGCATCATTAAATTTCCTTCCTCTACAATACGGATGCCGTCACGCCACAGAGTCAAGTTGGCGGTTTGGAGGTCGGGTCCGGGTGGTCCATTAACATGCTTGGCTCTCATAACGGATCAGGCCTGGTATTCCCACCCCATATCCCTGAGCCGTGCTTCACTCGAAGCCACGCTTCATCTCTGGCATGACTGCTTCTTGGTGCACATTTCCAGCAGAGAGCTTGACATGAGGTTTTTGCAGTCAAAAGCACGCCAGCGTCGATAAACTCCGGCATATGAACCCCAAATCGGGACAGGTTTCTGAAAGCGCACGTGACCGAATCGCGCTCGTACGTTAAAGACCAAGAACAGACGCTCGTTTGTACGAGATTTTTGATCGACCTAACCTGGATCTTGCGTCTGAGAATTCGATGGAAAACTCTCTCTCGCATTTAACGTCAGAACCATGCATCGGAATGAATTATGCTTGTGTACAGCACTGTCCTCCAGCACCCCCCCCAAATAAACACGCTTATGTAAGCCATGTTTACTCTCCGGCGCTGCTGATTGGATCAGTCTGCGTCTGACCACAAGGGTTCCTGCACTTTCACCTTTCGGCGCATGTCCTGCATTCCTCTGACAGAAATAACCCGGTTCAGTGTGCTCCGCTGCTCAAGTTGCTAGCATATGACTGTAACCTTAGCCTGCTTCTCACGAAGTACAGCTAAGCTCACCCAGAGAACTATCACGCTGACCTTTCAAAGCACAAGTCACAGCTGTAGTACAAGTCTGCGTTGCCCACACGCGCGCACCCCACCGCTTGACGGGACAGCTCGCAGCTGACGAGTTAGATTAGATTAGATTAGATTATTTACCTCCATCAAAATTTAATTGTAATTTCAAAGGCAAAGACACGTGGCTCAAGGAAATTCCGTGTAGCGTGCCGGAACTAATTTAGCCGCTCAAAACACAGCCCTGTCGAGGAGCAAGCCATTTTAATACGAAGGACTTGTTCACGTCGAGAGATCAATCCCGGTTCAACGGCTTCTCGTTTTTCAGCTCCTTAAAACCGGCTTTGAAAAACGTCTTGTATTGATCCGACCCTGCTAAAACGCACACTATTTGACATGGCTCCTTGTACTCGCTCCTGACTAAAATTGTTCCAAATACCAACCTGATCAGCCCCTTCTGATTTTTCTAAACTGGACCAAAAAAAAAAAAAACTCCTGGAAACTGTTTAACATAGCGCACACGCCGCGGTCACAATTAAATGTGCACGCTTCCATGAAAACAATTACTCTGCATTACGTTTCAGAGGCAGTGACAAACTGTCGAAAATAAAAGCCCTCATACGGCCCCTTCTAAAATTGACGCCAACTATAGTCGTGTGTGTGTGCGCGGCACTGTGGAACAATTTAAAAACACCATGTCAGAGAAGACAGACAAGAACCTAACATGACTATGGCTTTGTTAGTTAGCACAAGTACCGAAAGGGTGAAAGTAGGACAGAGCGCGCATGTAGGTGGGAGGACAGTGTGCAGAGAATTCCAAAGGCATGACTACAGAGCAGTAAATAAATACAGACTGTGAGTCACTGCTAATGCACATGGGAGAGGGGGAAGGGGGGGGATAAAAGGGCACCATACCTGAGCTGCAGCTTTTCTCTTTTTGCCCCATGGAGCTTGAAGCCGGTGGAGGTGGCTGTTGCGGTGAAACGTCCTGCTCTGCAGAGTTATTCTTGTTCCACATGTTCACGTTACTGTAGTTGTACTTGCTCGGATCTCCCCAAGCGGAAGTGCCGTCGTCGATCTCCATCCGGCGCCGGACGGATTCAGGAGACGGCTCTTCCCAACCCGTCGGCTCTTTTTCTTTGACGGCGGTCGGCATCGGACCTTCCAGCCATCCGGTCGGCTTGTTTTTGGCTCCGCTCGGAGAGCCGTTCCCTGCCCTGAATGTCCCCGCGTTGCCATCTTGGCCTTTCCCCCACTCTGACTGGTTGCTGGATTTCACAGCTTCGCCCCAGGCTGGGTTGGAGTGACTTGGTTTGATTGGCTCACCCCAGCCTTGGTTCTGATTGTTAGTCTTCGCAGAGTCTCCCCATCCAGCCGACTGACCGCCTTGGTCAGGAGTGCTCGTGCCTCCGCTTCCTCCCCAAGCGTTCGTGTTACAACGCCCCGGCTCGCTCCATCCCGAACCGGACCGGTCGCTGTCGCTATCCCAACCTCCAGAGCCGGACTTCTGCGGCTCCCCCCAGTGGTTCCCTCTCGACCCTTCTCCGCCCCATCCTTCTCCCGAAGAGCCGCTCCAGCCCTGTTTAGTCTTTTGTCCGTTACTCCAGGAAGAGGATTTGTCATCCTTGCAGTTGCCCCAAGACGAATTACTCTTGTTCGTTCCAGCTGAAGAGTCTTCCCAACCGTTCTGAGTCTTGGTCTCCCCCCAACCAGAGGTGGGCTTCTGCTCACCCCAACCAGACGCCCCAGCATCGTTAGTGTTGGCGCTGGGCGTTTCTCCCCATCCGCTTTGGGAGCTCGACCTCTGGGGCGAAGCGCTACCCCATCCTCGTGACCCGTTTCCAGCTGCCTTTTCAGAGCCGGACACATCCCAGGCAGTGTTTTGTCGGACCGGAGTCTGCCCCCAACCTTGGTTGGACAGCACCCTCGGGTCCATGTCAGTTCTAGAGAGCGCCGCTTGGATCAAACATTGCTGGTTGCCCCTCCTGCGGTTGCCACTCCGTTGTCCGTCCTTCTCGCTGCGAGTTCCCGAACTGTCCCCGCTTCCTTCGCTGCCTGTGGATTTGTTCCACGTGCTGCCTTGGGACGACTGACCGCCGCTCCCTAACCCAAGAGCGTCTTCTTCCAACGACTTCCACCCGTTTGTTCCCTTCCTGTTCCCGCTCGCGCCATCGCCGGAATGCTGATTGTTGCTGGGCAACGCGCCCCACTCCCCGCTCGAGACTTTAGTGCCAGTGTTTGAAGACGTTGAGGAGGATGACGAGGAAGAGGAGGTGCTACCCCAGGGACAAGCGGCTCCAGCAGCACCCATGCTGTTACCTGCTCCCCAAGTCAAACTTTGAGAGGCAGTGGTCTGAGAGTCCCAGCCTCCTCTGCAACTGACCATCCCGTTATTATTATTATTATTAGTTTTGAAAGAAGCAGCGCTCACAGAAGATCCACTTGCTCCGGACTGCATTAGAGTTGCGTTCACAGTGTCGCCCACAGCTTGGCCTTTTGGGACAGGACATTTGTCTCCAGAGTAAGTAGTGCTGGGCGGAGCACCCCATGCTGTACCGTAGGACCCGCTGTTCACCCCCTCGTTGTTGCCATGCTGAGAAATGGAAGTGCCGTTCGAGACAGGAGAAGCTTGGAGCTGAGGGGAGCCCCCTGTGCTCATCGGCCAGGATCGTTCATTCATCTGCAGTGAACCTGTAGAGTTTGGTAAACTAGAGGTCATAGGGTTAGTAGTGTTATTTGGTCCGTTAAATTCAGTGTTAAGGTTTTGAGGCTGCCCACTTAGAACCTTGCTTGTACCATTGACTTCAGATTCAACCACCTTTTCCTGCAGACTTCCCCAGGACATCTTAGAGTTAACACTCTGCATGTTGGGCACTTGACCTACGGTGCTTCGTTGAGTGTTGGTGCCCCCGTTCCCGTTGCCCAAGGGCCCGTGGGAGTTGGGACCGGCGTTCTGCAGAACGGGCCAGGCACCATGGTTGGCGTTTGGGTTCAAAGTGCTTGGATTTATACCTCCGTTGGTCGAGGGACCTTGGGTAACCCACGCGTTCATTTTTCCATGACCGCCTTCTGTCGTCTTGTCACCGGAGCTCTCTGCAGAACATGTGCTTAGCACTGAGCCCCAAGGACCCTTAACACTCCCGTTAGCCACATTATTGCTGCCGTTTGCAACCACGAAATGAGAACCTTGATTGCCGCCTTGCCTATTGCCATTGCCGTCACCACCGGCGATCCCAGACGCCATCACGCAGAGGTTTTTCTCGGACCCGGAACTGGAGACAGAGTCAGCGTCCATACATTCTGAAGCCAGCTCTGGGTCACTCCCAGTGATGGAAGGCCAGGCTCCCTTATCACAGCTGTCTACAATCACTTTGCTCCAGTTACTGTTTGAGTCACTGCAGGGTGAGCCAGAGCTCCAGGGTGAATTCTCATACTGAGGGTCCAGACCAGCGTGATCCAAACCTGCAAACACAAGCGGTCACAAGAGTCATAAAATAACCTGTTCAAAACAGTTCTAGTCCCCAGCCCTCAAGCCACATTTAATTAAATTTTTTTTTTTTTTTAAAAAGAATCTAAAAAAGACAAACCGAGACACAACTACAGTAAAATACCTTAATATGAAACACCAAGGGTCGGTATTCTCAAGATAGCTGCCATTTTTTTTAAAACCCCATTTTCCAGGTCTCCCTTAATAAAACAGTGAAGGCAAACGTGAGCTTCCTTAATCAGTTGCCCATCACAGCTAAACTTGCCTAACCATATACTTATTTTCATATCGATCTAGGATATTTCTCACTCCCATTGATTCTCGACCAAAAAAAAAAAAAAACCCACCCAACACACTAACTCGTCTAGGGTTTTGCTTTCACATTCATTCAATTACACACAGTTTTGGTATTCTGGGATAGTGTTTTAAAACGTCTCGTGTTGTAGTGGGCCTCTTTACATCGGTGCGAAACATCGGGAAAATTCAAAAACGTTGGGAAATTTCAGGTCGGGCTGATGAGCCACAGATGTTCAGTGACCCAGACTCTAATATGCCACTGGACGTATTAAACTGGCAAGCACAGCACCCACCATTTTGTTAAAGCAGCACGACACTGCAGCATGACAGAGGATCAGACTACTCGAGTGAAAATTACGCACAGAGAGAGAGGGGACAAATCTTATTTAAAAGGTGCACGGATCTTTCAAATCTCGACACTGGCCAGCCACACGAGGTGACGAGCACAAGTCCAAGCGAAAATATGGAAATCTTCAGCATTCCTTTTTTTTTTTTGAGCAAAGTTATTCCTGCTAGTCTGTGCTTGCTACTCCAAAAATGGCTGCCAAATCTCACTGAAGGGACGCACTTGCCAAGTCTGAGGTTGTGCTTCCCGAGTAGGCTAGCAACAGACGCAGCAAAATAAAAATAAAGAAACTCAAGTAGAGAGATTTTAAAAGCGACCCAGACAGAAGGAAAAACCCCAAAAAGCTGGTGTGGGAATCCAATGTTGCAATACGGCTAATATCACGGAAAAATACCACAAGGCATTAATTTGGCAGAAAAGTTTATCAAAAAGGAATGAAACTCATTACATGAAGGGCAAGAACTGAGCAGTTCAAGGCCCAGAACGTATCATTTTAATAGCTTAAATTTTGGTTTTAATGCTAAATAACTTGCTAAAATGGCATCTTTACCACTTTATACGAATAAAAAGGTGTTTTTTTTTGTTTTGTTTTGTTTTTTTAAACCGGACATACTGAATTTGTGCCGTCTGTACAGATTTCAAACAGCCTTCAACACACTGGTCATGTGCACTGGACATTTCTGAACTCCATCACTAAACTGCAATCAGCCAAATAAGCTTCGCCTCTAAACCTCAAAACCATATGCTCAAAATACAGGAAAAACGCAAGGAATGCTGGCGAATGTATAATCAACTCCAAAGTACAACTTTTCCAGGAAATAAACTGCAGAAACAAACCTTAATACACAAAATACCCAAGGGCTCAATGCCCATTTAAAAAAATAAATCAATAAAAAAAAAAAAAAAAAAAAAAAAATCACAGCAGCTTACATGCTCTAAATATTAAATGGCATTACACATGACATCCGACCCAGTGACTAATTTTGAACGAACTGTCTGCAGATACAGACATGCAAAATTCACATCGTTTGCAACACGCATTCCACCGTTTACGGTCAACCCGTTTCGATTCCTTCCACTGAGATCCAGACACATGTTTTTGGTCATGACGTTAGCAAATTTACAGGTCAAAGTTCACAGTTTGAGTGGAAGGGAGGGGGAAAAAAAAAAAAACCCACCTCCGAGCAAACAAACGAGTCTTTCACATTCCAGGCCCTTTCCCCTTCCGTGAGCCTACAGCAGGCAAACTGTGTTTGAGATCTGAACACTGCTTTTGCTGTGAAAAGCAGGGTTTTCAGCTGGCATTACAGCAAGGGGCCAAAAAGACATCTCCATAAGTTTACACCGTTTTAAGAATGTGAGAATAGAACGGATTTCAAATTTTCTCCAGAAAATTCGTTTATCCTCCCAAGTCACAGGGGTTTTTTTTTTTGTGCGCACGCGGGGGAGGAGGATACCAATGCTATGCTGCTTTTACAAATTCATTTTTAACAATACTGAAATTCAGAGCAAGCTACATTTGATAACGACTGAAACTTTCAATATGTCGTCACATTTAAACTCGCTGGAATATTACACCAAAGTCATTTAAAAAAAAAAAACAGTAATGAGCAGACTCACGTATTCACCCCCACACACAAAACAAATGCACACTACAATTAACAACCAACACAAAAAAGCGTCACCTGTTTGGTTAGGGGAGTGGCTGACCGAGTCCCGAATGGGAGCCATGCCTACGAAACAACAACAAAACAAAAAAACATATGTACACACAAAAATACCAAAATATCACTAAACAAGATTTTAATAAAGTTCAATTTATATAGTGCCTCACAATAGAACACTTGAGTATAGATTACATACTGGAGCGTCGTACGAGACAAAACCCTGACGAGTATTTAAGACTGGGTTCCATCGCCAAACTTTACCATGATGCATTCAACCCCACTCCCCGTGCTCAGACCTCACACCTCGTAAGGGGTGTGGCCAAGTGCTATTAAATACACGATGGTGAATGCATCAGCTCTCTCACCGACACTATAAAATCAACAAACACGAATGCCTGAGACACACTGGTCGTTCGTGTGCAGGAGATTTTCGAGATAGTCCTTTTACAACTTGCTCTTAAGTAGAAACCGGAGCGCATCCAGCAACCACCAGGTGTTTGGAAGTCTATTCTCGAAAAAGACGTTCCACAAGGCAACTTAAAAAAAAAAAAAAAAAGTCCATGCGCTTCTTTCGGCCAATAGCGTGGCATTTTTGAGCATTTTACGCCTAAACTTTTCGGTGAAATACCTATTAAATAATATAGTTAACTGGTATTTATTATCTGGTACGAGCTACTTCTGGTAAAATCACGCGTTCTGATTGGTTCCTTGGCGAGCAGAATTTTCCCGTAATGCCCGTCGGCAATCACAGACTTTCTTTCCAAGGCCTTCAATGTTAATGGAAAAGGCAAGAGTTGCAGAGTTATTGGAAAAAAAAAGAAAAAAAAAGGCAAACGAAAAGCATTCAGAAACCACGACCCAACAGAAAGTCAGTTTTGAAACCGCAAGCCGTTTATTCCGCACGCGTGACTCAACTAAGTTACAAATACGACGTGACTGAAAGTGCCATCACAATGATCATCTACTTTAATCTGAGAAATAATAAACTCCTTATCAACCTCGCTTGCTCGGTCTTCACGGGAAAAGATCAGACCTCGGGCTTTCTGCATGGACCGGCAAGACTTGGGTCTGGTGTTTCCCCGTAAAGACCGAGCAAGCGAGGTGAATAAGGAGTCAATATTTGTCTACTGTTAGCCAAGTCAAACAAGCGCTGATGCATTTTATTTCCTATCGCAACTCCAAATATTGTCCATTTACACTGGCAGAAACTGAGGCTGCATCCTTCAAGCAAGAAAGCGGGGCCGAGATGAGCGCACGAAACCAAAATGTGGGAGTGAGAGATGGGGGAAGCGCAAGGCTTCCAGGCTGTCACTTAATATCAGAGCTCAAAACACTTGCAACGGCTAATTCATTCCAGATTCTTCTGCAGACTGACTGCCATTTTACTGAAGAAAACGGAAGGTACTCCACCGCATTTTTCATAATGACTCATCACGGTTCACATTTTAACACTGATCGAACATTGTACTCCAATCTCTGTCTTTGCCATCTTTTCTTGGAGTTAAAATATTACTCGATTAAAAATGAGCTTCAGTACTGAGTAAATATTCAAGGAAATAAAACGGGCAACTGCAGAAACGCCAGTCTTGAATTAGCAGATTAACATGGACGACATTCTCGAAGAAAGGCGGTACATCACCGACGGGCAGCATTTTGGCTTTAAACCAAACGAGAGAGAGAGAGAGAGAACCAGAGGAGCCGACGAAAGCCATTTTTAGGCTTTATTTAATTTTTAAAAAAAGGTAAAAGCGCAAGAGACGCAAACATTAAATCTACACATTTATATTTATTTTTTTCTTCCCTGCGTTGAGCTTCGTGGCCACGTCGAGTTATGTTCGTGTAACGTCGCCTTCACGTCAACATCCTCCACGCACTACTTTTCCATACAAAATGCTCCCGTGTCCATTAGCTCTTCACCGCCGCCCCCCGATGCTGCATGAGTGATTATCGTCGATCAAACCTCAGCGCTGGGTCACATGTCAATCACCAAAGATTACATCATCTCATCACCCAGGCCTGATTTCTACCAGTGTACTCCGACACAACCAATAGAATCAAAGATAAAGCCAATCAAAACATGCATCAGGATTTATTAAATTAGCAATAACGGATCAACGTGGCGTGGTGATCGGCACTACATGCACGTTTATTATTAAACGGATACGACGTACCTCAGCTTCCGACTCGCCGATTAATTATATTGAAATAAGAGAAAGAGCGTGTTCGCTAAGCAGCTAGCCATCGGAGATTTCATATGCAAGAAATCTAACGCCTACCACAATGCAGAGGGGCACTAGGGACAAAGTGAGGTAAATGTTCAGAGGTAATACCTGAGAGGTGGGCTTTGGTGCAGTATACTTCAGACCCCTCGGCGTTTTGCTTCCCTCGGTGGATGGACGTGAGCTGCACTTGAGTTCCCAGTGTGGCGGCGAGGGCCGCGGTACGGCGCTAAACTTTCAGCAGTTGCTTCCGGCTGAGATGTGGCGGGCGTTGGCGGTCTCTGGGCCAGTTGGCATCGCTGATGGCGCAGGATTTGACAGAGGTGGTGCTGTTTGCGATCGGCAGACTGAGGCTGGCAGGAACTGGACTCCGTGTGTTCTGGCACTACGGTGCAGAGAGGAGGGAAAAAAAAAAAAAAAAAGGGTTCAAGAAACAAACATTATAATTCAGGCCTACTAAGCGTTCTTACTAGAATCAAGGTCTTGTTTTTAGACGCTGCCGTTTCTAAGAAGTGGAGCGCTGCCACACAAGATTCCCCAAGTACGGAGCCATTTGGGCGCCACGTCTGCACTCAGGACACTGCAAACCTTCACAAACGCCCGAGTATAACCTCATCCCGAAAAGTCAGCCGTTTTAACGCCCTCATTCAATGACTTGAGGGCTGTGATTTGACTTCCGGTGTTCACACGTTTGCTTTTGAACAGGAAGTCAGAGTAACTGTTTCAGCGCTTGCTTGCACAGACAGCTGCATTCGACATTGCAAGAAACACTTCACCCCCACCAGCAGTGCCAACGTGGATGGAGAGCTGCTGAATCATCATCATCGAAAGGCATCTGAGGCAGATTAAAAGCTCGGTTTAAAGCTGAAGAATCATCACCTGGACATAAGTTGTTTTTAAAAAAAAAAAAAACACACATTAAAATCAAACTAACATTCCAGGATGTCCATATTGGCATCTCTGGCTGAATCCCTCTCACGATTTCCCACAGGGAATTATCGAGTTTGTGTTTAGTGAACTGAAAGCTACTCAAGCCGAATCGCATTCTTCCCATTTTATTTTTGTTTCATAGAACTAATGAATTTAGGGCCATGTGGCCCAAAATTCACTGCTTTGTTTTTTTTCCTGCTTCACCCAATTCAAGACACTACGTCATGCGCAACGTGGTGGGCTTTCCCCGTTTGCACAAGGCATTATGGGATACAAACGTGAAACATCAAAAAATCGACTACAGTAACGGAAAGCGAGAAGAAAAGACAACACGGGACCAAACTAATAAATCGGCGGTCAGCGAGCACATCGGTATGATCAGCTGTTCGTTTCTGTACAAAAGGATGTAACCGTCAGTGCACGGCCAAAGTAAACCTGTAGATGGCAGTAAGGCAACACTGGATGCCAGCTGCTGTGAAACCCAAACGAAGAAGGTAAACCTCCGCATGCGCACACGGACTTCCTCAGAGCGATTTATGCACGTTACTTGCTTTAATCCCTTCAAATTAAATAACTTCCCAGCCACGGAATGACCTGATATAACAGAAATAAACATGCATCACAGTGACCAAATTTCAGAAGGAAATAAATTTAACCGATTGAATGAAATCGAAAGGCTGTCCAGAATTAAATATCACAATACCAGAGGAGGCATTTCATCCAGTTCGGTTGACTAGCGTGAACTCTGTGTGCTGTACTCTGGCATGATACGCATCAGTAAAATCGCTCGTCCTGCCCAAACATGGAACTCGAACGGTGACGTTTAGTTTTTAATTCATTCTGACCTTATTGATGACCGCTAACACAGATTCCTCCATCAGCCACTTCATTTATATTTATTTTATGCAGCAAGATTTCTGAAAATCGTTGCACTGAATAACTGATAAATCTGTCCAGCGATGCAAGAGGGCCGCGCGTCACCGTGCCCAGAACGACTCCGAATAACGCTCCATTCACGACCAAGTAGGACCTGGGAACTTTCCATCTTCCCAGTCGGAGTTTCAGATCCATTTGAACGGCTAGCCGAGTCGCGATTCTTCGCTCGGGCTTCTCCAAGTCACAATTCAGTGGCGTCTCGTCAACATTAAGGTATGAAGCAGTCCTTCGAGCTTTTCTTTATATTCCAAACTGCTGAATACTGGTTCATACTTTTGTCACAAACTTTCTGCAAGATCTTTGAATCAAACTGCTCTTTATTGTCCTTTCAGCAGTGTTCAGTGAACTGGAACATCCAATTCAGCAATAAATTAAGCACTCAAATTATTTAAATGCAGTTTTTCTAGACAGATCCCAATCAACATTCAGTTTATTCCTGACTTCGGACAGCTGAAGATGGGAAGGAAGAAGGTGGGAAATGACTGGATCCGAGTTGGAAAATTCCAACTTCCCAGGTGTCGTGAATAGAACATGTCCAAAGTGTTTTAAATAAATAAAAATAACCCCACATTCGTGCTGGGGGAGTGCTTTTTTCCTTCAACACAAAAAGTCGCATTGTGACAAGTGCACTCGGGCCCAGAACAATGCGAGCGCAGGGATCGCGCTCGGGCACAGTCCAAGGCAACCATGCCTGATGTGAATACACCCTGACTTGTACTGATGGAAAAAATCTTCATCATGTATAAAAATAGAATCATGTTCTCAATTTGTATTTTTTTCTCCCCTTCACACACACGGTCACAAACACGAAAGAACAGGTTTAAAAAAAAAAAAAAAAAAACCCCATCCACATCTGCAACACCTTTCTTTAATTTCAGAAAAACTTGAATGACCAGTCCGATCTATACTTCCGCGGGACTAACCGTTTCAGACACGTCCCCATGTTCTGATCTTGACCCTGTCTGGATCAATTGCCAAATCTAATTCCGTATAAAATCCGACAAAACGTTCAACCGCTTGTTCTTGAGACATCTTGCCAACGAGAATTTCAGACTTGCACAGGGGGACACTCACTCTAACTATCGTCAGGAAAACGAAGAACGGGACAATTTTCATCCGGTTCGTGTCTGTACTCGACTGCAAGCCATTTCACGAAATGTCATGAACCTTTTGAAACCCACTCAACGTCAGGAGCAGAGGCAACATGCACTCAACTCTGGACACTGCTTTCACCGACACTTCACGGAGCACCCTAAAAAAAAATAATAATAATAATAAAAAGATACACGTTTCACACACTGGAAATGAAGAAACCAAATTTAAATCTCAAACGGTTTTACAGAGTCTCGTTCACGTCAGTTCATCTTATCGGCTGGGCGATATCGCTGAAAAAAAACTCAATAAAATGCTTCATTTCAGTTGATATTGATAATTATTGATCATTTTCATGATCTATTTAAATCATTTCCAGGAAGGGGGGAAGAAAAAGGTCGCGCTTCACCACCATTTTTCATTTCAACACCTTTCTCAGCAGCAATTTCCTCATCTGCACAGCGCTCCCCACACGCACTTCACTTGGCCGAGCCACCAGGAACCTCGACAGCCACCTAAAGTTCAACACATCAGGTGAAAACTCACTCACTACAAATTGCCCGAAACTGCCCTCACTGAACTCAGAGCAGCATACAACATTTATCCGTGCCTGACATATTACAAATCAAAGATGGACGAAACCGCTGAATTTTTAGAAAACCGCTGTAATATTCTGTACGAGGATCACATGGTCCAAAACGGGCCTCATTAATGTACGAGATCAAATGGGTTTTTTGTTTCTCTTAACTTATTTTTCCAAGATATTTATATGGAAACTTTCAGGCACATTAATGGTCGTAAACTAAAGACAAAGTATGAAAATTCAGTCAAAACTAATGACGCAAATTAGTATTTAATAATCACCAATTATGCTAATTAAATTATGCTATTAATTAGCATCAATTATGCCAATTAGGTAAAATTGTTACTCCGTGGACACTCCTTCAAAGTTTCACCAAATGGCTTTATTTGTGCAATATCAAGCTGATCTGGACTCATTTCTATATCACAAAGAAGGAGAAATTAACGTTAATTATAAAATATGCAGAAATAACCACTGAATGTCATTCACATCTCCTGTACCATTCTCTAAAAAAAAAAAAAAAAGTAATAAAAGATTTCTAATCCCCTCTGTGTGCTGTAGGCCTTTGTATTTCTCAAAAGTAGACTCTACTAGTGTTTATATGAAAGAAAATAAAGGATTATTTTGATTAATATTTCACAGCTTTCAAGGCGATCCTCAAAAAAAAATAAAAATAAAACCATGTGAGCCAAATCCAGTTAATTGAACTGAAATTGACACTTGCGTTTCTGACTTCCAGGGTTTTTTTTTTTTCCCCCATCTCATTCCGACCATGAAGATCAACAATTTAACAAAACCATGAGAGTTCATCTCATCTCATTATCTGTAGCCGCTTTATCCTGTTCCACAGGGTCGCAGGCAAGCTGGAGCCTATCCCAGCTGACT
>JAODLJ010000013.1:9241875-9254663 GCA_027576115.1 Cathorops melanopus
TTCCCCCACAGTCCAAAGACATGCAGGTTAGGTTAATTGGTGGCTCTAAATTGACCGTAGGTGTGAATGTGAGTATGTATGGTTGTTTATCTGTCTCTATGTGTCAGCTCTGCGATGATCTGGTGACTTGTCCAGGGTGTACTCCGCCTCTTGCTCATAGTCAGCTGGGATAGGCTCTAGCTTGCCTGCTGACCCTGTAGAACAGGATAAGTGGCTACAGATAATGGATGGATGGATGCCACAATATTTACTAGTGGCAGTCAAGATGGCAAAACATTACATTACATTGATGCCATTTAGCAAACGCTCTTATCCAGAGTGACATACAACATACCCAGAGCAGCTGGGGGTTAGGAGCCTTGCTCAAGCCATTCTTGTAGATCCAGGGAATCAAACCGGTGACCTTTTGGTCCCAAAGCTGCTTCTCTAACCATTAGGCCATGGCTTCCTCCAAAACATCCATCCATCCATCCATCCATTTTCTATACCGCTCATCCATTGCGTGTTGTGGGTGAGCTGGAGCCAATCCCAGCTGACATTGGGTGTGAGGTGGGGTACACTCTGGACAGGTCGCCAGTTTATCACAGCCAGTTGATCTAATCTGCATGTCTTTGAACTGTTGGAGGAAACCGGAGCACCCAGAAGAAACCCACGCATGCACGAGGAGAACATGCAAACTCCACATAGAAAGGCTCCATTCAACAACACCTGGAAATGCTTGCTGTGATGCAACAGCGCTAACCACTACACCACCATACTGCCATGGCAAATCATAGATCATGATGTTTCAAGACGTTTTCCCAAGATTCAAAACACACGAACCACATTTCAGAAACTAGAGTTTCAGTGGCATTTTTATTTTTAAAAAATTTATGCATAAAAACCCTCACAAGTCGGGATTGAAGCACTTGGTGTGCTGCTGTTGAAAAATAATAAAAGAGGGACTGTTGTTGCATGTTGTTACCATCATGAAATTGATTATTTTCCAATATTGGCATGCCATGATGTGCTTTGTTCCTTTTACGCCAGAGTAATTAGGTTTTGATTACAATTTTTAAAATTTATTTCAGAAAAAGGCTGACACTTTTATCCATGTATGGTTGTGTTTAATGTTTCTGTTCCTGATTAGATTAGATATTTAATCAATGATATTTAATCAACGTCTTTTGACCAACTGGAATCAACAATTCACCAACGCTGTGGTCGAATAAATTTTATTTATTCTCTCCACATTCACTGGATATGAGCAATCGTGTGCTCTGATTTGTTTTTCTGACGTTTTTGCTAACAAAGTGACAACACGTCGCTGGAACGATGTTACGTTGCACCCAAAACAGATTTGAATGTCCAGTGAGTAACAACGGAGCCTTAATATCACCTCCACCTCAGAAAAGTTTGTTATGATGTTAAAATAGGTCACAACATTGATGTTGTACTATCATATTGCTCAGTCCTTGTCTGAGTCCGGCTCATTTGTTCTTCCTTGTGACTTTTTGTATCGGTTTCTGTTTCTTGCTTTCACTCGCACCTCAGTCCATGCCAGGTTGAAAGGTTAGAAAGAACTCGGGGAATTGTGGAATGTAAAAACAGGATTACATCATTCAGGAGAGTATTCAGCATTGTTGAAGAGAAGGAGAGAGAAAGGAAGTGTGCGAGTGAGCCAGAGGCAAGCGAAAGGGGTGAGATCAGACAGGAGCGTAATAAATGGAACATGATGTGATGCAGAAATGGAGAGAAATGCGAGAAGAGAGAGAGACGACAACCGTGTGTGTAAAGGAATGAAGAGGTGGCCGAGTTAGTGCTCAGGTTTAGGGATGTTGGATTATAGAATAGCATTACTTTACATTACAGGCTTTTAACAGACGCTCTTTATCCAGAGCGACGCACAACATACCCAAAGCAGCCTGGGGAGCAGGTGGGGGTTAGGTGCCTTGCTCAAAGGCATTTGAGCCATTCCTGCTGGTCCAGGGAATCAAACCGCCGACCTTTCAGTCCCAAAGCTTCATCTCTAACCATTCGGCCAATAGCAGGAACACGTAAGAAAAGAAGTGCCATTTTTTACTTTCAGTAAAGTCCCAATAAAATCTTCCTCATGTCTCTTTCCCCCCCTTTGTGTCCAGCTCTTCTGCTTGTGTATATTTGAACAGCTGGCGAAATCCTCATCTCACCACACTTCCTGCCACAAACCAAGCACAGACGTCTTGTTTTTGTGTGGTAGGAAAGGGGGATTTTGTGCGCTCTTACGGAAACATAGAAACGTTCACCTCATTATCCTATATATAGCAAGACAACACATACACAGAAAGTAACACGTGTCTGTGCTGTGTTTGTGGTTTTGATTTTCTCCGTGCTTCTCCATGGGGGTCAAGCGTGATTACAGCATAAGTTTAGCTTAATTCTATACAATTAGCTTCGCAAAGACTAGATTTTTAGGTTCTTCCCAAACTCCTCCGTACTCCACGTATTTCATAAGCGGCTCTGTGGTTCAGCAAAACAGAGTCAGAGCTTTCTCTGAACCCGAATCAAATACGACCCGACTGGAATCAGGGATTTTCCTGTTTTCCCCTTTGAGCCTGTTTGCAATTCCAGACATTTTTTCCCAAGCTGCGTTTGAGAAGATATTCCCAGAGGAACAGTGCCTAGTTGGCAGCAAAAACATGTCTTCATGACCATGTTGGGAATATCCCAGACCCCTCTTCCTTCTCCACTGGAGCTCTGTTTGCTCAGGTGGTCCCGGCGGACTGATTGACAGATGTGGGACAGCTGTAGAGAATGGTGGGCTTTTACTTCTTGTGAATGTCTGAGAAAAGTATTCGCAGCCATGAGCTGAAGCGGGACATGTTTATTGGGTAAACAAAGAAAATACGTATTAATTTGTGTCTGTAAAACTGGCAGCATTGTATTATTATATTTGTGTTATTCATTATTTTAGTTGTCTCCATGTTTACTTCCATCCAATCGTGGAGTTTAATTTCCAGATCTTCCCTTTTAATCGTCCAAAGTCTCACAGAATGGATGAGTGGTCTGATAAAATTGACCGTGCCCATGAAGCATAGCTTGGGGAGTCAGCGAATTATTCATTTTGTTACAGTAGAAGAAAGCACAAACCAAGTATATTTGCTGTTTAGTTTTCAGAGTTATTTTCCTGATTACTTTAAACTTTAAACTTTATTTTACACAGGATACAAAAAGATAAAATCTTATTTACATTGTAGCTGTGTCTATAATTAAAAAAAAAACCCTATCGTTAAAAAATTAAAAATTTCATTAAAATTCAAAAGATTATAATTTCTAACTGTGATTACAGATTACTAACTGCAATTACAGAATACTGACTCCAATAGGCTTGCTTGAAAACTTTAACCTTTCTTGAGTTCTTAATGCCTATACTCGGAGAGTTGTACAATTTAGCTGCAGAAAAAGAAAAAGAACGAAGACCAGAGGTAGAAGTAACTTTTGAAAGATGAATATTGTTTCGAGAACAGGTCTTATAACTATGTACAGTAGAATTTAGGCTAAATACGTTAGACAAGATGGACAAAGACCATTTAAGCATTTAAAAACAGTCAAACACTTCTTGTAATTCCACCGTTCTATACGCGTTGACCAGCCAAGACTTTTCAGAAGGTTTCTCGAACGTGTAGTTCGCGTACTCTTTTTCTAAGGATGATGCGCGCGCCACGTTTTTGCAGGCGATGAAGTCTTTCAAGAGTCGTCTGATCTGCATTTGACCATACAATGTCACAATATTCATAAAGTGGCTGAATCAAGGATGTATGTAACTGCTTGCATGTATCTACAACGATTATTTGAATTGAATGAGTTTAATTCAAAACGTAATAAATCAAAAGCAAGTTGGCTTGTAAATAATAATAATAATAATAATTCATATAGTGCCTTTTTCAAAACCCAAGGTCGCTTTACAGTTACGGGGGGAAAAAAGTCCACCAAATAGAGGTCAGGATGCCATTCCAATGGTGTAGCAGCCACAGTCCCATCAAAAGGCGCACGAAAACAAGTCCCAAACTGCCGGCACAGCTGCCGTGATGCTGCCGGGCAACATCACTCGGAACACCACGCCATGGATCCACAAAGCAAGCACAGACGCACCGCCACGCAGAGCACTGGTATGTCCCAAACCGTCTGCACATCCGCCGCGACGCCACCGAGCAACATCGCTTGGAACATCACGCCAAGCAGTAAAGCACTGCTGCACTGAGCGCTGGACAACCACGATGTTAAAATGAGTAATGAGCTCACTGCAGTCCATAGCTAGGAGCACAGGCATCACCCACGGCGAACCAAGGTCTGGAGGGAACCGACGCCCAAAACTGGGTCCGGAGCTACACCACAACTGGTGGACAAAAACACTTAAACAAAAACAAACATCAAACTAGACACACACACACACACAAAAAAAAAAAAGCTCCGGTGAGAAGCGGCAGCCAGAATGCGCACGACGTACTCTCAACCAGAAATGGAAAATAATGCTGTCAGTTGGAACATATACTTGGCATTCTGTTTATTTCGGGAAACCTACTATTCAAAATCAAAGTCCATAGCATGGGTTAGAACATGGGCAGCAACAACACACAAGGATAATCAGTAAGTTGAAAACGGAAACATGAACAAGGTCTCACGTCAGTGTCACGTCTGCACTCGCTCAAGACGCAAAACCCCGGAGTTCACAGCAGCCGTCAAACATGGCCGCTATAGACTCCAATCACCAACAAGCACCTCACCTTCCTCCTTCTCCAGATTTGTGATCAGTGCTAAACCTGTTCCACATTTCAGCCAATCACAACACACTACTTAAGGACTCTCATTCATTCAGTTTATTGCGAAATAAACACTCAGTTTTAGTGCCTGACTTTACCAAGCCTTTATTCTCCGTGTTGATTTCCTGGTTTGACTTCAATCATGTATTTTTGACTTTGTCTTCTGCGCTGCCTCTGATATTCTGTCTGTGCGCCACTCGACTCTTGTGACATCTTGACTTTGCTTTTGGATTACGATTTGGATTTGTCTGCCAGTTTGCTGAATAAACACACACACACGCACTCTCTCTCTCTCGCTTTTACATCTGTCTGTCGCCTGCTTCTCTGACACAAGGTCAAAGCCAGCAAACATGGAAACATTGAATGAAGCTCAGACTTAATTGACAGAAGGCATGAACAGACTTCAGAAAACAAATTAACATCTTCAACACATCCATCCATCCATCCATTATCTGTAGCAGCTTATCCTGCCCTACAGGGTCGCAGGCAAGCTGGAGCCTGTCCCAGCTGACTATGGGTGAGACGCGGGGTACACCCTGGACAAGTCGCCAGGTCATCACAGGGCTGACACAGAGACAAACAACCATTCACACTCACGTTCACTTTGGAGCCACCAATTAGCCTAACCTGCATGTCTTTGGGGACATGTGGGGGAAACCGGAACACCCGGAGGAAACCCACACAGACATGGGGAGAACGTGCAAACTCCACACAGAAAGGCCCTCGCCGGCCACAGGGCTCGAACCCAGGACCTTCTTGCTGTGAGGCGACAGTGCTAACCACTACACCACCGTGCCGCATCAACAATTATGATTTTTTATTTTTATTTTTTTACAGCTTAGTGAAAATAAAATAAGAATTGAATCCACGTTCACATTTTCTAAAATGTGGAATGGTTTAAAAGAGGTGCATACTTATGGAAGGCACTATATATTTCATTCTGACATGAACACAAGTATGTTTCTAATTAGGCATGTGCCAGTAGTTAACAATACAAGATACAGTTATATACAATGTACCTATCCTTAAAGCTAGACTGCCTTTCAGATTTTTCAAGTGGAGGTCATAAAAATTTTATTAGGTTTTTTTTTTTTTAAATAGAACAGTTAATTAATTTAGGGCCATGTGGCCCTAAATTATCCGCTATTTTTTCCTGCTTCACCATGACCCAATTCAAGACACGACGTTATGCATCACGTGGTGGGCTTTCCTCGTTCGTACAAGGCATTGTGGGATACAAATTTGAAACAGGAGAGGAAAATGAAGGATGCGAATGAAACGTGAAAAACTGACTATAGTATCGGAAAGCGAGAAGAAAAGACGTTATGTCGCAAAGGAAAGGAAACACAGGACCAAACTAATAAAGATTGGTGGTCAGCGAGCACCTCGGTGTGATCAGCTGTTCGTTTAGTGATAGAATGATATAACTGTCAGTGCACCGTCAAGGTAAACCTACGCATGCGCACACCGGACTTCCTCTGTCTGCTTGACTGCGCGAAGCGAGCGATTTCATGCACATTATTTGCTCGGGAATCGCCTCAAATTAAATAACTTCCCAGCCACAGAATTGCCTGGGTGTTTTTTTTTTTTTTTAAATATTACAGAAATAAACATGTATCACAATGACCAAATTTCAGCGAGAACTAAATTTCACCGATTTTATGAAATCGAAAGGCCGTCTACTTTTAATTGGTATTTTGAAAAAAGTCAGTGGTGAGATCACTATTCGATCATACATAGTGACTAACCGTGGAAGCATGACACCATAATCTCATGGTGCGTTCCATTTGTACTGGGAAGTCAGGATTTCCGAGTTCCCACTTAGAAATGTTAGCTGGAACCCCCACTGAAGTTGGATTTCCTACTCGGAAAGTCAGAGGAACCTCACAAAACTTCACTGGACTTCAAAACCTAACGTGGCTGCTTCAAAAGTAGTGAAAGCTGTAAAACTGTTTATTAGCACTTTTGCCTTATTTTGGTTCCAGTAAATGAGTCAGACACACTGTACTGTCCAACTTCTCTCTGTGGACATGTTACATGTGTGGACATGTTTATATGCGTAAAGTACCGTGTAATACCTTGTTATCTATTAACCGATACTCCTAACAATGACTAGAACTGGTGTTGCTTATCAATGGTATTGGTTTTCTGACTTGTTGTACTGGAACGCAGTCAACTCGGGTGTGACGTCATTCCCAGCTCTGACTTCCGACTTCCAAGGTTCCATTATCCATTTGAGGGACGAGTATTTTCATGAAGATTCCAGTTACTCTAAGTACCAGTGAAGCTGAGATAATATTCGAAAGAACCGTCTCTCGTGGCAATATTTTGATGTAATACAGAGAAGTAATACATTTCCACCAACGGTCAGTCCAACTCCATTATAAACACAAATCAGGCACCTTTTGAAAGCTCATTTTAAGTTCACAGTGAATACCCGGCACATTGCAACTGATCCGCTTTTCCTTTTACACAGTATGAAGCACTTATTTCTGCATTTGTGTTCACTGGTTTAGAAAATACTGTATAACATGCAAATATCAGTAATGACTCAGGCAGATTCTTCTAAACGTGCATTGCCATGTCCGGATTTTCACTCCTACACTCATCACAAAGTTGCGAATTATAATCGACGGCTGTGAATTATTACATCTGTCAAACACAAACATCTGCACTGCTATGGACAGAAAGAAAGTTGAATTGCAGTAGAAAATGGATACTTCATCATTCCACATTAATAAGGCGTTTTAAATTTTGGTGAATAAAATATCCATTATTTCAACTGCTCTTATGGGTACTTGAATATTAGAATTGGGGGAAAAAAACTAGGCACATCACTATTACTAATACAGCTTTTGTTTTAGCTTAGATGACTAAATTATTTCACTGTCAGCCATTTGGTTGTTATGTTTTGTCATTATGTTACCGTATGTAGTGCACGTATGCAGGAACCAGGAAGCCTTTTGTGACTCAGTCCACTTTCTGGGTTTCTTACATTACTGGAGAAACAGTCATAAATATGGTTGGTGTTGTCAAGCCTTGGCTCAGATTGTTTTGGGGAAACACTCATGCAGAGTAGCAACCTAAACCTTTCTTTTTTGTGTGTTGTCGGAGTCAAAGACCACAAATTATTTACTCCAAGTGATTTAAACTGTCGATTTGTCCATCTCATTTAGGGTTTGTAGGTCTCTCCCGAGTCAAGTGGATAGTATGACTGGAGTTCTGATAAAGATGCGGTTTTCTGCATAACGTAAATTATACATTTCATTGTAATTATTTTGTGCCGTTGCAACTGAAGCTAGCTGATGGTACAGTTATGGCAGTATCGGAAATTTTTTATAAAAATATCATGAACATGAAAAATATTTAACGATTACAGGATCGTCATTGTATAGCATTGTATCTGGTATCGAATTCGGCCATGATTTCAGTGGGATAATTTCGTACAGTGTAACAAATAATAATATTAAAAGACTGCTGAAAAAAAAAAAACGCACAAACTTTCGAGGTCAAAACTACAGGCTACTAATGGGAATCTTTTAGCTTTCTGTCAGCGTTGGGTCAGCCAAATGAGTGAACTTTCAGTTTTAATAAACTTCATGTTTTTTAAATTTGATTTTAAAAAACACCGTCGGTTAAAAACAACTTGAATTCCAACCGACATAATGACATCACAAGCTGGACGAAATGACATCATAAGCTGACGTCCACTCAGAAAGACAAATGGAGAAATTAAACACACCCTCGTCTGTCATCCTTCTCTCTGATTTCTCCATTCGCCTTACTTTGTAACTTTCTGCAAATTTCTCACTCTTGAATTCCTTTTTTCTTTCATTTTTTCCTTCTCTGTTTTTTTCTGGTTCTATTTTTTTCTCTCTTTTCTCTGCGTCTTTCTTTTCCTGCCTTTTTAACACTTTCAAACTGGTAAGCACTTTGAAACTTAAAAAAAAAAAAAAAAAAACTTAAATCTTTCTTTCATTCCTCCATCCTTTTAAATTCCTTTGCAACTCACAGCATTTCCTTTAGGAAGTGCACATCTAGGTCAAAATAGAGCTTTGGCGAAAAGAAAAAGAAAGGAAGTATGTCACAGTACCGTATAATAAGACGTAAGAAACGGTGGATAAATCTGTTGACATTTATTTATTTATTTATTTATTTAATCCATTCATATTTGTTCCAGGACAGACAAGTACAGAGTTTAGCAGTAATAACAACAATAATAAAGGTTTAAAGGGTCTCGCTAATGGGTCCAACAGTGGCTTTCTGGCAGTGATGAGATTTGAACTCAGAGCCTTCCGTGTCCTAACGCAGCGCTGCCACTGCCGCTGGCGTTTTGTTTGTTTCTTTATGTTGTTAGACCTCATCTTTCATCTTGTTGCACTGAAATCCAACTGTTGCCTATTTTTATCATGCAGGATGGTGAGCGCAGTCCAAACGCACACGCAAAAAAAGTTTTGCTGAAAAAAAGAACGTGTTGAACTCAATAACCTCTCCCAGCTCAGCGCTCAAATCCCAAAGCAACCCCCACTTTATAAGAGCAACTTATAAAGCCTCTGGCACATGTGTGTGATTGGAGGCTGTGTGTGTGTAAGAGAGAGAGAGAGAGCGCACGAGAGAGAGGAAAATTCTCTGCACACTCTTTCTAAAGTTTCTCCTGTTGGACGGCTGACAGCGGCGTTACGGCCACAGCAAGAGAGAGAAAGAGAGAGCAGAAAGAGAGAATGAGAGAGGCAGCAAGAAAAATGAGGGACTTTTAGGGGCAGCTGTGTTTTATTAACCCAGTCATAATGCCCCTAAAAATCCTTATTGCTCTTGCAATGTTCAGCGAGCAAACTTCTTCTTCAGTCCCGTCTTAACATGTCTTCTACAGAGACACGACCATAAATCCTCAGCACAGATGAGCTAATCACACACATCGTGGGATAAAGACGATCTGCTATACACCATCCATGACACAGCGCTCCCGCTACAAACACACAAACACAAATACAGGCACGCTCCTATAATCGATTAGACACGATACTACAATTCAGAACGTACATAATCTTGCCCTGCATTTGATTTCACATCGTAGGGTTGTCCTTTAAAAATTGCATTCAAATTAATTCATAATCAATTACTAATAATGACTTAATTTATACTATACATCAACATCAACACTATTCTTATATTGTTAAGCAACAACAACAAACAGTCACATCATTGTGAAATCATTGTTTTCTTGTTTACTTTGCTATTACTGTACATTTTTTATGTTTTGTTTTATTTCTTAGGTGACCTGAGATCCACATAAAAACCTCATCAGCCTCCAACACACGTTAAGGCAGAATCCCAAATTCACTATATGTGCTCACTGCATGAGGTATAAATAATGTAATAGCCTTGTAGGGATAGAATGCCATTTGCAATTCAGCCAGAAAAAACTCTGGAAATGGTTCACTATTTACAATATGTCACATGAAACGAAATAAAAACATTGAAAATAAACAATGCTGTGAGTTGCATGTACTTATTCAGCACATCTGTCCTACATTGAGTCAAACAAGAGACGTTTACTCTACAAAGTAAAGGCTGTTTCTAGAGACAGCGGCTACTGAGGTTAAGAACCTGGGATCTTTTTTTGCTTTTGAATATGTAAGAATTATTATTATTATTATTATTATTAATGTATGTATTTAATCAGCAGCAGTTTTGGACAGTCAGCTGAAATCTTACACATCATTTTGAAGACAGCTGCGTGTGATTCTTGTTCTATAGTTCACCATGTGATAATATTTTAAGTTATGATAAGTTTTAATTTAGTTTGGGTTTTCTGAAATCGACACAGGGTCAAAAGTATACATACAGCTCAAAAACGTATCTACAGCACAACTAATATTTGGTTAAATGTCTTCTAGCAAGTTTAACTTTGACTATGATGCTGATCAAGTGTCTTTGGTAGCCATCAAAGGGTGGCACGATGATACAGTGGTTAGCACTGTCGCCTCACAGCAAGAAGGTTCTGGGTTCAAGCCCAGTAGCCTGTATGGAGTTTGCATGTTGTCTGCGTGAGTTTCCTCCGGATGCTCCGTTTTCCCCCACATTCCAAAGACATGCGGTTAGGTTAACATGGGGTGGCACGTAATAAGCAAGGCACCTAACCCCTAACTGCTCCTCGGGTGATGTAGCATAGCTGGCCACTGCTCTGGGTATGTGTGTGCATTGCTCACTTGTGTGTGTACATGCGTGTGTTTACTGCTTCAGATGGGTTAAATGCAGAGGAGGAATTTTACTGTGCTTGAGTGTGCATGTGATAAAGAAAGGCTTCTTCTTCATCAGCTTCTGGCAGAATTCTGGTGAGATATTTGGCTCTTCTTGGCAGAATTGGTAGAGCTCAATTAAATTTGTGTATTTCCTGGCATGGACCCAACTTTTAAAAACAGTCCACATATTTTCAATTGGGTTGATGTCAGGACGTGTTTTAAGCTTAATGTTACCCTGCTTTATCCATTCCACAACCAGCCTTGATGTATGTTTTGGGTCACTGTCCTGTTGCAACACTCAATTGGGTCCAATTTTCAACCAGTTTGAGGTTGCGCTGAAGAAGTCTGAGGTTCTTCATTATTCCATCCACCATGTGCAATACACCATTTCCAGTGGCAGCAAAACAACCCCAGAGCATGATGCTACCACCGCCATGCTTCACAGTGCTTAACAGCTACAGTGTTCCTCTGTACCTCTGGCCATTGTGGTCAAACAACTCAATCTTTGTCTCATCTGACCATAGAACTTTCCTCCAGAAGGCTTTTTCTTTGTCAGTGTTATTGGCTGCAAACTTTAGTCAAGCTTGAAGGTGTCGATTTTGGAGCAGGGGCTTCCGTCATGGATGGCAGCCTCTCAGGCCATGGTGATGTAAATCTCACTTGACTGAAGACAGTGCTCCGTTCCAGCAACTTCCATTTCACGACAGGCAGTTTCATGGCCTTGGTGCTTCTTGGGTTGTTCCTGACCATCCAAACCAATTTCCAGTTAGCTGAAGGCGACAATTTGGGTTTCTCCCAACAAAGTGGCTTGGCAAAGTGGTTACATCTCCAAATAACTTATGTACAATTGTTGAACTGATGATCTTGGAATCTGCAGTTTATAATAAATGGCTCCAAGAGACATTCCGATCCTCGATGATTCTCTTTCTCAAGTCTGCACTGAACTCCTTGGACTTTTCCATTGTACTGTGTGTTGGTCAATCCAATGAGTGCTGTCAAACAAACCTTTTAATGTTGGCCCAGAGAAGTCAAACGTAGTGAGAGCATCAAAATTCGCTCTTGCCACCCTACCAACGATGCTGCTAAGATCGTAGACGCGCTTTGATGTACAGCTACAAGTTCGTTCAGAATCCTTTATCTTGCAAACTTTATTTAAAAGTGCCGCAAAGCAAACACACATCGACTGGTATATCTTCATAAAATAATTTAAAAATACAATAATTTGAATCATAAAAATAATTAAAAAATTGGTTAACAATACCATTAGGGAGACCAGATAGACATTTTGTTTTGTACTTGTTTTTTGCCTTGTTGCAAAAATAAATTGGCAAACGTGACTCAAAAAAGTCAAAGTCCTTCCTGCACCATGCATGGCGTGTTTGGCAGCATCAATCTCTGTTTTGTAGCCCTCAGCCAGGGCTTTACATTCGCACCCGCCCACCCGCCAAATGCAGGTAAAATTCGGCTTTGGCGAGTAATAACTTTAGTCCCACTAGCCACTTTGGCGGGTGGTTTATTCTGTGGTATGACAATACATTTTAATTGTAGTTTTCTCTGAAGGCATCTGATATAATAAACGCATTGCTATGTAATATTACGTGCCTACAACTCCCATGAGCACCTGCATAAACATTCTGACACGTTAGAATTGTTTAGAACATTCGTTAATGTCTCAGATAAAATCAATGATGCGGTAACCTGCGGTTAATGAACGAAGCAACAAAGTTGCTGACGACTGACAAGCGCACTATGTGGCGGCATATAGCTG
>JAODLJ010000013.1:9836423-9847151 GCA_027576115.1 Cathorops melanopus
TACTGGTATTTGTCCAATAATTACCTGGTATTTGTCCAATAATTTATTGATATTTAACCATTAATTTACTGGTATTTAACCATTTAATTACCTGGTATTTTACCTAATATTTGACCAATATTTAGCCTCTATTTCTCAGCTGGCCTTCTGGTACATTTCCCCCAAATAAATTGAAGGCAGTGTGGTGCAGACGGTTTTGTTTCCTCCCAGAGCAGCTGAAAACGAAAAGGATTTATTTGAGGTAATGCTCCGAAGTGTATGAGCCTTCAGTGTTTTTTGCTCTGCGGTTGCATCACAGCACGTGCTTTCCTTCGCGAGCTCTCGGGTTATACTCATCACGCGTTTCTTGTGAGCTGCCGTGGCGGATCAATAACAACATTAAGAAACACCGGGACTAAAAATAGAAACCATCTGCGAGTGATGCACTTACTCAGAAGAACCACTTCTTTACTGGCAACATCTGATTGCAGCTGAACTCCGAGCCACACTGAGGACATTTCACACACCGTACACGGGAGGACACGGCGTCTAAAACCCAGTACAGAGTCACTGGCTCATCTGTTCTCTTTCTGAATTACACACACTCATGTTACTGACACCGGACAGTCTCAAGGAAGATTTGCAGTTTTAACCAAAAACACGTGACAAAATTATTCTCACCTGAGAGGATTTGAAAATTGTAACGACTTAAAAATCACTCATGCTGCCTAATTTCTGTTGGTCACACTCGTGTATATATGTCCAAAGACATTTTTAAGATACAAACAGTCTAGGTTAAAAAAAAAAAAAGAAGAAAGAAGAAGAAAGCTCTCGATACAAGGATCATGGTTGGAATAAAACACTCCGGGATGTGCTGTTAGAGGAAATTAATCAATGTCGGTACGGTATGACAAAGTGGAGCTACTGTTACCACTCTGAAGTTGATTTTCCTCGAACAACACGCCATAAAGTGTTTTATTCCTCTTATACCAAGGCATTGTTTACCATTAACTATTTTATATCAAGGACAGAGCCACACTGTGTGTTTTTATCCGTTTATGGTTTCATTTAATGTTGTGTCTTTATCAACAGCTACATACAGCCTGTGACCAATCAGATTTGAGAGTTCACATCGTGTCACTGATAAAGGTTACTGTGTGTGTGTTTTTTAGGTATGACGTCAGAGCAGGTGAGCGCTGTGGCCCCAGAGGACGAGTTGGAGTAAAAGTGTAGAAATGACACCGAAGCTTCCCTTGGAGACGTGCAAATTTCCAGCCCACCGTCCTTCCATTCTTCACCCTATTTATGCAAATTTATTTTCTTTTAGTCGTCGTTCTCTTTTAAAATCAGTCGTGTCACGCTTACATATCTAATGGTGCTTGTGATCCTCGGAATTACATTTAAAACTAAGTGCTATTTGTACGAAACCTTAATAGGAATCACTCGAAACTCGCAGCACAATGTGAATCCTTCACGGTACCGACACAGCTTTGGTCCAAAACACCAAATGTCTTCATTTTTTAAAATTATATTTATATATATTTTACTCATTGCGATATGCCAAGATATTTATTTAACTTCTATTTTTTTTTTTTTTTGTTCAACTGAAAAGAACCCCATTAGCTACTCTTGTTGCCAAGCTGCAGGCACAGAAAGACCAGGCATTTATTTATCTGGCACATATCTGCACCCGTGTGCCCAGTCCTCGTCACTGTCACGACTACACCGCGAGAAGAAACCTGTTCGTGTCAAGAGCTTTCGGAAGGGTTTCAGGGAGCTTGCGATCGTGAATGTGTTGCTATGTTCTTTTGATGTTACAGTAAAATTAAAAAAAAAAGTTTTTTGTTTCAGGTGCCGTAGATGTTGAGAGTACAGAGTTTTAACTCCATAACATTTGTCTGTCTCGTTAAATGATGTTTACATTCATTGTTGATTATCGATAGACGAATAAAATATGCATGTGCATGGAAACCAGGTTGCTCTGGCATCTTTTCTTAGCAGAGCTGCATTGCTCAAAAAGGAAAGCCTGTCTTATGCATGAATCAGCCAATGGAATTACAGATCATGCTGAGAAATACGCCCATCTCATTAACATAAGTGACTGAGTGATGTAGTGGGTGATTAAATACAAGGGAAAATTATACAAGTGATTATAAATGAGTGTGTGTGATATGTTATGGCTGTACTCAAAGTTAAATGTTCATTCAATGCATTTCCATTAACACTTGATCTATAATTATAATTTAAATGATGTGCCGTAAATAAAAAGCCTGGCATTTAAACTAAAAAAGTCAGAGGTTGGAAGGTGCAGAAAAATTTATACCAGTGATCTTACTGAACAAATGATGTATCTCGAGTTCAAATCCAGACAAAATCCATGACCAGGAGTCCAAGATGGCAAAATTGGGCATTCCCAATCAGTGGGAGGCGCATAGATTCCTTCACTTGTCAATCACAATGAGACAAGCAGTTGGAAACTCATGTATGCAGAAGAGGGCAGATAGCGCTTTCCTTGGAGTGCGTTATGCTGACCTGGGATTAGGTTTTAGCTGAGATTAAATTAGGAAGCAAACGGGGGAAGAATAAAACAATGACATTTGAAATAAAATAATTTTTCTTTGAACAGCACATTTCCTGAATTGAAATGCATTACAAATTACCAGCAGATTGAGCCAAGTTATAATGCAATCATAAGAATTTAATAAATATTAAATAGCAATTATAAGTACTTGAATCTCAGCTTTCAGACTTTCACCTAATGATGACCTGAACACTTCTAATATGAACTGAAGCTGTTAACTATATTCAAAAGTTGTTCCCACACCATGTGGCGCATAGGGCGGCGCACATACGGTAGCTAGGGTTACAGTGGGGGGCTAGTCCTCTGGTAACCACGAGAGTTTGACTCCCCACTGTATTGCAGCGTGCCTTGTCAGATGGCAGTAGGTACCATTTTTATGATGGTCTTTGGTATGACCCGACCGTGAGTAGAACTCACAATCTCCCAATAGAGAGGCGGACACGCCAACCACTAGGCCACTTGCCGGTTGTTAGCTATATTACTGTATATAAACTATAATTACATCTGAGATGTATTTCATGTTCTCTCTCTCTTCATCCATCTCAAATGCATTAGCATATCACACTGACCGGTTCAATTGTACTGATCAGAAAAAAAAAACAATCGTGGTTTTACTTTGCTTCTGAATTGTTTCACACCTCGCTTTGATGCTGGATGACCCGATGACCAAGTCTCCGTGACCTTGTTGTCATAGTGAATCTTGTTTTTCCTTCAGAGTTTCACCAGTGTGTGTTTTGGTTTTTACAAATACTGGTATAATTTGCTGTAACATGTGACCTCATTGCTGATTGGGTAGAGCTATAACAAGAGCCAAAGGAATATAGATTCATTATAATTATCGCGCCGTTCTGTTGGCTCTTGGCTTCACTTAATGTGACTCAGGTGGATAAGGCGCCGTACCATAAATCCAGGGACCCGGGTTCAATTCCGACCCGAGGTCATTTCTCGATCCCTCCCCGTCTCTCTCTCCCACTCATTTCCTGTCTCTACACTGTCCTATCCAATAATAAAGGTGAAAAAAGCCCCAAAAAAATCTTTAAAAGAGTTGCAGTAGTCCAAACGGGATGAAATAAAAGCATGAACGAGAGTTTCAAGATCAGGAGAAGATAAAAGTGGCTTTAGTTTGGCGATGGTTCGGAGCTGGTAAAAGCTTCCCTTCACCACACTGCTGACTTGACTGTTAAAACTCCGTGAACTGTCCATTGAAATGCCAAGATTTCTCACTGTACGATGAACATTCGCAACTGTCAGGCTGGTTACAGAACAGGGGGACCTGCTCTGTAACCTTTTAGGGATTCCAAAACCGTTCAAATGCCCCTGAAATCAAAATGGGTGCTTCAGACATTTTTTTTTTGGATAGTGTATCTAGACATGAATTGTGCATGAACAATTACTCAAACTTCCACTGGAAAAAAAATGAGTTCCTGATTACTTAGCATATCAGATCACGTGACACCTTTGTCCACAATTATCGACATCCAGATGATAATTAAAAAAAAAAAAAGGTATGTGGTATTAAGTTAACGAAACATGGTTTTTATTTAAATTTTGTTTTACATAGACTTATATTTCGTCCAAAATATATTTTATACAAATATATCGACGTCGGTGTTTACATAAATGAGGAAGTAATTCTAATGTTCGTACACGAACTGACGTTTAAATCTTTTTGTTCCACCTTCGAAGTATTTCCGTAGATCACGTTTTGTTCATCGTTTGTTGTTTGTTTGTATTAATTTCTAGTTTTGTAGACACCAGATGAAAATCCAGGTCGAAGGTCGTATGTCGTTCCTCGAACCAAAATATAAAACGTCTACTGATTATTGTAATATGCGGTAGATATTTACAACAAACTGCAAAAAAAAAAAAAAAATCTAAACGGAATTGAAAAATCTGAATATTTCAAGCATGTACTTCAACAATGTTACACAAAGCTCGATCGGTAACAGTTATAAAATGCCACTTAATTCCACAGGGTGTCGATAATGGTGGACACCGGTGAAAGTGATCACTATTATCGACACCTGACGTGACTTCTCAAACCCGCGTTTAGATACAAAATGGCGACTGATAAACGAAAGAGAAAGAAACAAAGTAGGTTTCGACAAGGAGATCATGAAATATAGGTGAATTTGATGAGTAAAAACATGTCCGCGATCTTTCCACCACCGTGCTTACCTGCGATGATGACTGATGTCCGGGTTTTCCTCAAATTGCTGATCGTGCTGAAAAAAAAAATTCCATCTCCGGTAACAAGCTGTGTCATTAGACGACAAGATCGAAGGGTGAGGGGCGGGTCTTCCGGTTGATTAATTAACCGATAATAACTGTTGTAACTGAAACTCACCTTTGTAAAATTGTTTTACTGGTAAAATGTGAAAAGGTGTCGATAATTGTGAACTGTCTAACTGTAGCCACCGCTCTAGTATTCCTGTTTTCCCAGCTCCCCTTTGAATTCGAATCATTTGGAAGATGGTGACATTTGTGCAAGTTGGGGGTTCTTTTGACTGGAGGGCTGTTTTACTAACTGGGGGCTGTGACATCCTAAACCCTATTAGCTCTCGTGTAACTCCTTCAACACGGCATCACCATCAATCTGACTCCTGATTCGAAAAGAAATGCACCAGTGTATGGACTCAGATGCCGCCTCTTGTAGTTGGGGCTCTAAGCTAGTCAAACTCAGTGTGTCAATTCAAATCTGACTCCGTTTTTTGGCAGGTGTGTGGTGCCGCAGTCTTCTGAGTGACTATAAGGAAGCATGCCGTGAAATATTTGTCGGCGCATACGAGCGCCCTTTCAAAGCCAGCCTTTACGTGGCCTTGCTTGGAGGTACGTACGCCTGCTACTACACCAATCCAGACTACACGTCCTTCCAGTCGAGAATACTCGAGAGCTCCAACCAGCTTGCCCTCCTCTCTCCGTGGATCCGTAGTGGCACATCGGATGGGCATGTGCAGAACTTGGCCAAGCTGCGCAACGAGGGCCGTCTGCGATACATCAGCCTGGGCGTCGTCTCCTTGGCCTACATGGTCGACTACGACCCCGAGTCCAGTCTGTACGAGGCACGGTGCTCCGCGCTGTCTGTGCCCTGGGCACAGTTACCTGACCGTGTCCTGGATGTCGGCTTTGCTGGGCGTTGGTGGGCGTTGGAAAATAAAATGGAAAACTACGACATAAACGAGGACGAATTCAAGCATCTCCCACCTGCTCTGCTGGCCACAGCGCCCCCTACAGCACAGGAGACGGAGAGGAACGAGAGACTGCACCAGGAGTCCTGGAAGGCACTGGTGATGGAGGGACAAGAAGAGATGGACAGTATGAAAGAATAGACAGCAGGACAAACCAGGAAGTTAAAGAGCAGCTGCTGATTTCGACCCGTGTACACGTCCTGTACGATCACATGAATGTGTGTTTCAGCCTGGAAAGACATTTCTGAATTCTTATTTATTGTGGTGCTAGAGCAAAATATAAAGCTGTCTGTCACAGTACCGTGATGTCCTCTGAGAAAATGAAAATTTATTAACCCCTTGTTTTCTTCTCTGCTACGTTTCTTGCTGTGCCCAGTTTGATATTACCAGTCACGGTAATGTGAACCTGCTCTCATTGAATTTAGAATTGAATGCAGAACAACATACTTTTTACAGAATTAATAAATGTTTATCCGTTCTTGAGATGTTACAAATCGAAGATTGGGGAAAAAAAACGGCTTAATTTTTAGAAAACCTGCTGCGAAATTCTGTATGAAGAACACGTGGTCCAAAATGGGCCTCATTAACCAATGAGACTTTTTTTTTTTTTTTAAATAACGTTTCTGTTTTTCCAAGATATTTGCATGGAGATTGGCAGGCACATACTGTAGATTTTTGTATGCTGAATACAAAGTTTGAAAAAAAATCAGTATTTAATTAGTTAGACATTACATCTGTACGCTCAAACACAATAAAAGATTATTTCTAATCCCCTCTTTGTGCTCTGTAAGCCTTTGTATTTCTCCAAAGTAGGGCCTGCTAGTGTTTATCTGAAAGAATATAAATGATTATTTCGATTAATATTCACAGCTTTCAAGGCGAACCTCGAAAAAATCGCGTGAGCCACATCCAATAAACGCTTCACATTAACTGAACTGAAATTGGCACTCGCGTTTCTGACTTCTGTTTTTTTAAAATCTCATTCCGACCACGAAGATCTCAGTATTTTTCCCCAAAACAACTCCAGTTATATTCTAAACTAGTTATTTATTTACATGAATTGGTTTGATTTGAAAAAATAAGTAGGTAAAGCTATGAAAACTCACTTCAAAGTCTCCCGTGAAGCATAACGTCAAAACTAGCCGACGGAAAATTTTGCCGAATACGTTATCAGAAACAGTGTGAGCAAGAACGTCCCTATAAAAGTTATGATTGATATTCATGAGTAATCCAGTTGGAAACTGATCAGAAGAGAGAGAGAGAGTCTGAGCGCTTTCCCGTGACTCAAAAAGAAAAGCACCGGCAGTTTCCCGACGTCACGCGAGCAGAGACTGAACTCTGTTGTACCGACTTCAACCTGCCGTTACTCCCAAAGTACTGAACGGATCTTAACGAGAGAAATTTCTTTGGAAAGCAGGGATTATCAGCTTTTTATTGATCGTATTAATGATAGAAAATATTCAAAATTTAAGCAGTGACAGATTTGGAAACTTAGATGAGCGTCTGCAAGATGGTCATGGTTAGAAAACTAGTGACTTTTTTTTTTTTTTTTTCCTAATCTATGTTTATCAGTTCTGTTACAGTATAGATTTAATTTCACAACCCTTACTTGATTTGCTGAAATCGCCAGCTTTTTTGCAGGCGTGCTTTCTGGTGAGAAGAAACACAAATTTAACCATTTTGGCTTCATGATTAGCACTGGAGGAAAAGGTGGGATACTCTGAAGAACACCGTGTCATCGGTGAAACACGGGGTGGCGGCAGGACAATGATCCAAAGTTGTAACAAACTAATTTAAAGACGATAAAGTGAAAGTAGTGCATTACAGTGACCTTCGCAAAGCTCTGATCTGAATCCCTGAGAAATGTTTGTGGACTGAAATGAAAAAGCATTTTTGACCAAGGAGGCCCACAAACCTGACCAAATTACACCGGTTCTATTCGGAGGAGTGAGCAAAATTTCCAGGAAAACGTTGAGAAATTTGCAGAAGGCTACTCAGACATTTGATTCAAGTTCAAGCAATTAAAAGGTAATGCCATGGAATACTAACGAAGTGTGTGTTAACTTTTGACCAACTGAAAATCTGATAAATGCGCAGTGAATGTTGCTCTAAACCAGGCTTGGAGTACTCGAGTCCGACTCGTGCCCTAATTTTAAGGACTCGTGACTCGACTTGGACTCGTGCATTAACTGCATTCGGACTCGTAAACTAGAGACGAGGACTCGGATTTTTTTCTTTATTTTTTGTCACGTGCCATAATAATTTGGCATAAGATATTTATATCTACATTCATTTTTATACTAATTTCGTGCAAGAGTGTCACACCTGCATGCCTTGGTGTGTGCGTCAGAGACTCTTGGGCATGATCCAGACAGCTTGCACACCAAGCAGACTCTCGCACGCGTGCCATAAATGACTTGCACCTGCACAGGATTAAGGCGCAATCAGCATGCCAATATAAAAACTGTGAAAACACACTTACTTTTCGAAGAATTGAGTTGCTTTGCTGACACATTACTGAGCCTTATTTCCTTGTCTGTTTTCCTGATGCCTGATATCCTGTTTCTCGTCTTTGATTCTGCTGAATCTACAATAGCAGATTAAATTCTTAATTTTCCTGAGGGAACCCTCCAAAAGGGATCAATAAAGTTCAATCTAATCTATCTATCTCATCTAATAGCCTGTTTGTGCCTCGCTCGACCTGTTGCCTGTTTCACTGTTTTACGATTTTGCCTGCCATTCTGGATTGTTTACCTGTCACATCCATCTCCCAACCATCTGACAGAATACTTTGGACTCCCTGACAAAGAAAATGCACATTCATCTGTTCAGACATCATGTTCAGAAACAAACTAATGTTAATGGTATTAAAACATCCATCCATTACCTGTAGCCGCTTTATCCTGTTCTACAGGGTCGCAGGCAAGCCAGAGCCTACCCCAGCTGACTATGGGCGAGAGGCGGGATACACCCTTGACAAGTTGCCAGGTTATCGCAGGGCTGACATAGAGACAAACAACCATTCACCGTCACATTCACACCTATGTTAATTTAGAGCCACCAGTTAGCCTAACCTGCATGTCTTTGGACTGTGGGGGAAACCGGAGCACCCAGAGAAAACCCACGCAGACAGACACGGGGAGAATATGCAAACTCCACACAGAAAGGCCCCCGTCAGCTACTGGGCTTGAACCCAGAACCTTCTTGCTGTGAGACGACAGTGCTAACCACTACACCACCGTGCCACCCCCTGTGCTTAAAAAAGTGGCTAAATTATTATGTACAATTTCTTAATATTTCCCACCTGCACCACATGACAAAATATGCCCAACTCACTTGCTTTTTGACATTTCATTGCACTCAATAACTAGGCATGTACTGTGCAATTCACCTAATTTCATTTGATACATGATATTAGGCCCACAATTCGAATTTCCCACAATATTTTTTGAATAAAAAATGAAATGAAGAGAATTTTATAATCAAAACATGCAGCATTTATTTTCTTATTCTTTATCAACTTAAATATTCCTTTTGTTAAATAAAAACATTTTGTTTCAACAATAATTATTTACAAACATTTGTAAAGGTTGGAGTAAAACATAATTGCCTGTTACCTAAAATATTCCTTTTATTAAAAAGGAAAAAAGTTAATAACAAAAAGACCTTTTGTTAATAAACAATGATGAACATTTGTGAAGGCTGTAGTGAGCCTTAAACATAAAACAACTACCTCTATTTGCTTCTCTTTTCTTTTGCTTTTGAGAGTCTGTATAGAAGAGCTCCAATTTCCTGTTTGGACAGTCAATCTCACAACAGCTTTTTCCTGTTTTCGATCTGCTTTTTTTGTGTGCGTTTGTGCCATTTGAACTGTTAAATGTTATACTGCATGTAATAGGTCATTTTCAGACATTGCTAAAAAAAAATTCAAGAGCTTTAAAACATTGGAAATACAATATCAGTTTTTGTCTCTCACCTAACAAACATCCATGGCTCAAATCAGTTTTTCTGCACCTTGTCCAGTATTTTCCTATCAGGACGGTTCACCAACATTCATTTTTAACAATCACCAAATTAACAACACAATACGATTCCTGCTTCTGTTAAAATGCCAAGTGAAGCTTGTTTTTAAGTATGGCTCCTGAAATCTGTCACTTTGAAACAAGGCAACTCGGACGATTTGGTACAAGATCGGTATCCAGGAAAGGCCTAGTCTTTGAGGAGCAAAGATGGGCTGAGGATCTCCAATTTGTCAACAAATGTCTGAGAAATTTGTTTTTAAACATTTCAACTATGTTCTTCAATGAAAAATACAAAGGGATTTGGATGTTTCATCCTTTTCGGTGCATAATATCATTAAACAATTCAACTAATGTGAAGGAATTTCGGTGCATAACAGGCAAGGGCATAAGCCAAAGCTGAACACCCATGCTTTCCGACCCCTCAGATGGCACTGCATCAAGATCCGTCCTTCATCTCTAGTTAATATAACCACATAGGCTCGGGATTACTTTGGCAAACCTTTATCAAGCATGACAGTACGGAGTTACATCCACAAATGCCAATTAAAACTTTACTGTGCAAAAAGGAAGCCTATGTTAAGTCTCCAGAGGCGCCGTCGACTTCTCTGGGCTCAGAGGCATCTGGGATGGACCATCACACAGTGGAAACATGCATTGCGGTCAGATGAATCAGTATTCCAGGCCTTTTTTTCTTTTTCTTTTTTTGTCATCGAAAAGGACCATCCAGACTGTTACCAGGAACAAGTTCAGAAGCCAGGGTCTGTCATGGTATGGGGTTGTGTCAGTGCCCTTGGCAAAGGTAACTTACACTTCTGTGATGGCAACATTAATACAGAAAAGTCCATGGAGATTTTGGAGCAGCATATGCTGCCTTCAAAACGACATCTTTTCCAGGGAGATTTCAACAAGACAATGCAAAACCACATTCTGCACACATTACAAAGGCGTGGCTGTGGAA
>JAODLJ010000013.1:10027721-10040207 GCA_027576115.1 Cathorops melanopus
GGCCTCTCTCATCTTTTTAAGTGGGAGAACTTGCACAATTGGTGACTGACTAAATACTTTTTTGCCCCACTGTATTTCAGTGCCTAATACTGTAAAGTTAGTGTATGTGACTTAAAGCACATTGGACCTCATTTATCAAGCTGGATACGACTCGATTTATTTGTAAAAATAGTTTGTAGGAGTGTTTCCAAGTGGTATTTAAATGTGGTGTTCATGAAAGGCTAGTTAGTTCAGAAAAAATCATATGAACCTAAAACCTTAACTGATCTTTTCTTGATTGGCTTTCAATCATAAGTGTCGTGTAATTTTATTTGAATTTGTATTTTGTCAAGTTTAAATTGCTTATTATTTCAATTCATATGTATTTAATGAAAATGTTGCAAAATCTAATCAATTCATAATTTAAGACAAAAACTATTAATTCCATTAACACAGGAAAAAAATGAGTTCTGCAGTCTTGAAGGCGGAAGAGTGTCTTGGGGGAAGAGATCATTGGAGAAGCAGTCTACTATTACCATAATGACCGTGTTATTCTGAGACATGGGCTGGTCAATGAAGAACTCACTGGCTATATGTGACCAGGGTAGCTGTGGCGTGGGCTTGGGGAGTAGCTTGCCTGCAAGCAGGTTTCGGGGTACTTTGGTTTGGGTACATGAGGAGCATGACGAGTTGAACTTGTGGAGATCTTGGAGCATACGTGGCCACCAGTATTTACCCTGAAGGAGTTGGTATGTTCTGTGAGTGCTGGGCTGTCCAGGTGCTGAGGAGGTGTGAGCCCATGTGATCAATTTATCTCTGAGGTGTGAAGGCACATATATTTTGCCTACTAGCCATTATGCAGGAATGCTCACCTCTGTCATATTCTCAATGTCTGAATTTGGAGGGGGGAATGGAGGGTTTAGTGGTGTGACAGGGCTCGACATTAAGGACTGCCCGATTGCCCAGGGCAAGTGAAACATGAATTCGGGCAAGTGGGATATGTCCCCGACATGCCCGACCCGGGCAAGTTGGAACGAGCATATATTACGATCTAGCACCACAAAAATTAGGCTTTTTGATAAAAGCGTCCCTCACTACACTACTGTCATTATGTCTTAGCTGTTTTCTTAGTCTCGGTTTCATTTACTGCTTTGCAAGTTATTTTATATCCCCCCCCGAGGTAGTATGGTACGCATACTGTTTATAGACCCCTTGTGCATGACGTCACGCATCACGTGATAATTACAGCCGGGGTCAGACAGACACCATCTTTCATGCAAGCAAGGCTTAATCTGTCTTCATTATGGTTAATTTTTGTGCTGTTTTTGCTTGTTCAAACAGATAAAAAGGTATTACTGTCTCCCCATTAGCAAGAAAAATGTTAACAAATAGTAGCAAATGCTTCATGAACAATGAGGAAATGAGTGGTTAAAGAATACAAGGAGAGGAGCTCAGCCTGAGCGCTCTGAGAGCACAATATCCCCCGCTGGCAACTATGCCAAAATCCTGGCAAAATCCGACTGAATTGAATGAAACTGCAATATGTGTATTACCGACATATAACAAAGAATCCTGCCAAGTTTCATGAAATTCCTCCAAAAATTGAGAGAAGTTGATTTCAGAAGGTGAGTACCCTTCCCGGGACAGACGGACATCGCCACAACATAATCACCCTTCGGGCCTTTCGGCCAGCGGGGGATTAAAAAAAAAAACTTTTTGCCAAATTACATGAAATTCCTCCAAAATTTGTGACGGAAGTTGATTTCAGAAAGCAAGCACACCTTGATGAAATTGCCAAGGTTCAAGTTTGTTAATAATCAAGGGCATAACTCTGGTAAAAAATTTGCCCAAATTAAACGAAATTTCAATATGCGTATAACTGTCAAATAACAAAGCCTTTTGCCAAGTTTGGTGAAATTCTTCCACAAATTCTGAGAGGAGTTGATTTCAGAAGAACGTACACCCTCATGAAATTGTCAAAGTACAAGTTATTTAATCGAGGGTCAAAACTCTGGTCAAATTTTCACAAACTAAATTAAATCGCAATGTGTGTATTACCGTCACATAACAAGGCCTTTCGTCAAGCTTCGAGAAATTCGTCCAAAAATTGAGAGGAGTTGATGTCAGAAGGCGAGCACACCTTCAGGAAATTGTCAAAGTACAAGGTTGTTAATCAAGGGCCGTAACTCTGGTAAAATGCAACCGAATTGAACAAAATAAATGTGTACCACTGACATAACACAATGCCTTTCGCCAAGTTTGGTGAAATTCCTCCAGAAATTCTGAGTGGAGTTGATTTCAGAGAGAAAAAAAAAATCATTAAATTGTCTAAAGTATAATTTTCTTAATCAAGGGCTGTAACTCTGGTAAAATGTGACCCAATTTAATGAAAGTACAATATGCGTATTACTGATGTATAACAATGCCTCGTCAAGTTTTGTGAAATTCCTCCAAAAATTGCAAGAGGAGTTGATTTCAGAAGGCGAGCACCCTTCCCAGGACGGACGGACGGACGGGCAGACATTGCCATGACAACCCCCCTTCGAGCCTTTTGGCCAGCGGGGGATTTAAAAAAAAAAAAAAAAAAAGTCTGAAACACATCAAAAGCAAAAATCCATCCTGTGCCAATATGATGACAGATCATATTGGACAAGATCCACTCTAGTTTTTGTGAAATTTCATGCAAGCACAGAGAACGACTGAATGCATGCTTCAACGCCAAGGTGGTAAAATAAGATAATAGTTGTAGTGCATTGGCCATGTTAATCTGAAAGATCCAAAAAGGCCTTCTGTGATGCTGCCTAAGGAGACAAAAAACCCTTGAGAACAGCATGTTACCACCTGCTCCACTCAGAGCATGTTAGCGAATTCACACACACACACCCAGAACAACAGAAGCACTGTGCAAATGTGTTGAGGGAGCTGTGCTGACGCCTGTGTGAGATGGTTACACAGAGGCTTGTAGGAAGGAGGCAACAAGAAGGGGGTTGGTAAGTGGGAGACTTATGCAACCACAGTTTAGTAGCACTCGCTTTATTCCTTTGGCTCAGGATGTGACGCACATCAGCCTGCACTCGAGCCAGATCCAACAGCTGACAGTAGGGGGCAACACACACGCACACACACTGGATATACACAGTACATTTGGTCCTTTTTTAATCTGAAGAACTATACCTTAATGGTGAATCTGGAGGAGGGGAAAAAAATCTACCTTTGAAGAGTTATAATAACACAAACACACAAAATTATAACCGCCTGCCACTCAGAAATAAGATAAATTCAGTGGCCTGGGCAGCACCACTTGTGGTACGGTACTGGGAGGACTGTGACTGAGGGTGTGTTTGGTATTTGTGTATGACAGGAACCAGTGCCCTCAAGTGCACGGAGCTTCCTGTGGAAGCAAACCTGGGGCTATGACTACAACTCCTGCTTACATAAGGCTAACGTTGCGCTTCCGCCTATGTAACGTTCGGTTCCCAAACCTGTCGAAACGTGGGTCGGTTCTCAAAAAGCACCAAAGCAGAACTGGCTCCACACCAGCTACAGCATTATCCTGGTGGAAAAGAGATACAACTGATGCAAACTGGCCTGTAATAAGCCAATCACCCCCACCGCTACACCAAGACACCAGGAAAACGCATTACTGTGCTTAGATGTGGTACCAAAACCTATACCCAAACATTTCTCTTTGGCGGGGTTGGTGTTATCGAGGATATTACGGGGTTGCGCGAAGATATGAAGTTCATCTTCGAGTGATGAATATATTCACAAGTGAGCGAAGCAAACGAGTGAAAACATTTTCATACCTTCGCACCACAGCGTAACGTTCTTGATATTATACGGACAAGTTAAAAATTGAAATTTTGAACTGGTTCGGCATTTTGACACGGTATTTCACAATCCGGACCTCCCAGCTGGTAAATAACACATGTATTCTATTCCCTTCTAGCGGGTTCCGTTCATTTGGTTCGATAGCATGTAATATTTTCAGCACATCGCTTATCCTATGTGTATTATGCCAGTCTGCCCAATGGAGGAGGAGCGTGCAGTATGGTTTACAAGATTGCATGGTTGTCAAGACATGACGTCCTACGTCAGAGCTGATGCGAATATCCAAATGAGAAAGTTTTCTTCTGCGTATGCGCAGAATCATTTTTGGTTTTTTTTCTACGAAAAATACGAGTGGTGCATTTCCCAGTAAAACCCTCATGTCTGTATCACATAATTATGTTTCAGCCACTGAAATACTGAATAATTAAAAAAATAAAATTTAACCCCCCCCACACTTGTCAAATCTAACCACACAATTTTAAATAATTAAAATCAAGTGACTAAACAGCTATTTGTTAAGTATGTTAACTGTATGGAGGCATTTCTAAAAGGGACAAGAGATTTGTAATCACTGTTCATGCCAACTTGAAAACATGCCATCCTGCTCGATCTGCAAAATGCAGCAACACAATAGAAGCAAAAAAAAAAAAAAGTCCTTGCTAGCACATTGAGAATCTGTAGCCACAGGGTTTGGTTTTTTTGGTAAAGATGAAAAAATTTAGACGATCGTAGTAAAGCAAAGTATAACGAAAGCTAATCTATTTCGATGCTGTGGATGAACAGCCGTCCTTGGAGGCCAAAAATATTGGATTTCTTAGTCTAATAGAGCACTGCCTCATTGCTTTCTAAACCCAGACAAATTAAGAAGAAATTTCTCTTGCGTTACATTGATTTTCACATCAGTTTTGTCCTACTGAACATTTTTAAAATGAAATTTTACTAACGGGAAGAAAAAAAAAATAAAAATCACTCAACTTCTAACCCAAATGGTCCAATACTTGCACTTCTATGTGAGAGGGATGTGAAAGGAATGAGGAAAAGAACATGAAGACGAGAGAGAAAGTGAAAGCATTTCCTGAATATACGAGTGTATTGCTGCCAGATTTTGGTCGAGCTGTAGCTATACTCCAGAGGTTTCCAGTAAAATGCTTGCACATGGAAAATAAGGAGTTTCTTATTACGAAGTTGGGTTTCAATTTGAGTAACATGCAGCCCAACCACAGTTTGTAGCATGTGCAGCTTAAAAACCAGACAAACAGCAACCAGGAGACGGTGTGACTGAAAAGGGGCAGAAAAAACAAAACCTAAATCAGACCTGAACTGTTTTCTCTCTGAATCACCACTTTCCTTTCAGTGAAACCTTTCGGGGGGGGGACGTGTGGGGGTTGAAAGTGTAGAGGAAGAAAATGAGCACAGGAATGAAAGGAGAGTACGCTGTTGGAAGGCACTGTAAGGGAACACTTTAGTAAAAGCCTCAGCTTGCCTATTTACCAGCTCACAGGACGTCCCTTTCACATACGCACCCCAGGGACCAATCAAAATCCTGTCTTGGGCAGGGGTCCGCCTCTATCGCCTTGAAACGGGGTTTTCACAGGTCAGGTCAATCAAATACAGCCCACATCTCGGTTATGCATGCATACCGTAAGCAATGAGTCACTGCAGTTCAGCAAGCTGGGTCGCTGCCATTTTCTCGCTTTCTGTAACCAAACAGAAAGTCACCCACAAACCAAGAGAATATCTCCATACATGCACCTCCCAAGCACAGGAAGCAACTAAGCACGACTCGCGTCTTTTTGCGCTCCTTCCTTCGTCTTAAAAACTACAGCAAAGCAAACCAGTATTCATAAGCAGCCACTTGCATGCGTAGGCAGACTCCAAACAAGTAAACAGGATGAAAGTGCCAAGATACACAATATGGAAAGCATATTTTGATTATTTGCATGAACATTAACTGTGGATATAAGATACAGCTGAGTAATTACTGCAAATTCGACCGCATGTTTGCCAGAGCAATGCCTGGGATTTGTTGGTCTGCACAAAGAGCCATGTAGGAAGTTTCAATATCAAATACTGTAGTTTATACGATCTAAAAGTGTGCCCAGCTGATATTTTATTTTCATGACACGCAGAAGAGATACGAATGTACAGAATTCTCTAACGTTACAATGTATATGCAGGTTAACACTGGTACAGTTTGCTCATTTTAATTCATTCGTCCATCCATCCATCCATCAACCAGAGAAGGAAAAAAAAATTAAAAAAATCTACTACCCATTGGGTTTCCCAAAGAGGGAACAACTGGTTCAAACATTTCTTGAAGGTGCAAAGCACATCAAAGCTGTGGCTCATGCTACATGAATCCCAAAACCTGCTGCTACAGCGTCTGGTTCTGGGAAGGAACTATTTTCACTAGCCGTATCGATTATCTTGAACAGATGGTAGACATTATTTCCAGAAACAGGAATATGAAAGGATGTGGAAAGAGTGACCAAACTGCACAAAAAGCATAAACCCTTTAAAAGGTGCTGACTGCAAAGTCATCTGAAATTTTCGAAAATGTTCTTATTGTGAATGGCATTTTCCTATGTCTCGCAAGAACAATATGTGGACAAGATGTGATCGCTTGGATGTTGTTTTCCTACCTGCTGAAGTAAACAGCATGGCCCTACGGAAATAGTCGAACGCAAGGAGCTTTAACTAATTAGTATAACTCGAACTGCATCACACCAAGATGGTGACACACAGAAAACATCATGCCGAATAAAACTTGAGATTATGCCAGCAGATCGCATTACATCCAAAAGCTGAAACATGCAGGCATCACAGAGCCATATAATTTACCCACAAATGCATTTATTTATTCTGCTCGCTCACTGTGCGCGCGCGCGTCATGCGTTCACTGCTTCAGATTGGGTTAAATGCAGAGGAGGAATTTCACTGTGCTTGAGTGGATGTGTGGCAAAAATAAAAGGCTGCTTCTTCTTAGTTTACCCACAAATGTATTTATTTATTCTGCCCACTGCTGCAGATTGGGTTAAAAGCAAAGGAGGAATTTTACTGTGCTTGAGTGGACATGTGACAAAAATAAAGGCTGCTTCTTCTTAGCTTACCCACAAATCTATTTATTCCTCTTACTGTACAGCAAACCAGCAACTGGATTTGGGACACTACAACATTCTGAACCATTTAGTTTTTGGGACTTCTAAATACACCAGAGATACTAAAGACTCACAAAAGTACAGCTGCCAACCAATATTCTGAGGCAGGCTTCTTGCCGGAACGTCATGGGAAAGTCCTGATAAAGAAAAATACCTTATGCCAAATGTGAACTTCTAATAGCAATAAGCAAACCAGGGCCTAGATCTAGCATACTTAATGATGTGTAGCCTAGTCTACATTGTCAGTACATAAACCTGCTGCTAGTCAAGCCAAGCATTAGGTCTAATAAAATAGATCACGTCCAAAGCTCACATCCAAATACGCATTTTCACGTTTACAGAGCTTTCACGCTAACCTGATATAAAAAGGTTCTCCACATGTACAGGAATGCTTTATCATCCAGTCCTCCTGTTTAACTGCAGCTTACCATTTTTCTCGACTTTCCGCGTTCACTGGGAGGCAGTGAAAAGTGAAACCAGGCTCATCTCCACGTCTGTTATTACATCCAAAAGCATTACAGGTCTCTGGCATTGTTCTTTTAGATGCAACTTCTACAAGTTCATCTGCAGATGTACTGAATTGGGCTTACAATCACTTGCGGTCACTTGTGCTAGTCGCTGTTGAACACAAAGCTTGGCCGGATAAACAAATCCGAAGTTATGATGACATCACGTGAAACGTCCCTGTAAACACCATACTCGCTACTGTGGCGTCGAGCCCATGAATTCAAAGGTTAAGATAGCTGAGCGCTAGCTAGAATGATTGAGTTATCTGTCCAGAAGTGTGACGCTATCTAACCTTGCTCCATCTTGCTAGGCAGGTTCTCTTTTTCTGTTCCACTGGCAGGAGAGCGGAGTCCACCAGGTTTGCCCACACCTACTTATTTTGGTTAAAAAGTAGGTTAAACACGCCCCACGGTAGTCACGTGATCTTGCAGCTTGCTTGCTTGAGCAATTTTTGGAATCGTACAACGTGGGATGCATTTTATCTAGGCAAAACAGTGACACAGGGTGCAGCATCGCAACATCTTGAAACTCCAACAGCTATAGACGTAGAACATTTTGTTCAAAATTCAACTCTGCAGTCAGCACCCTTTAACCTTTTTCCACCAGAGGTATTACCGGAAGAGGATACAGACATTTTTGCTACAAAGTCACCCCCACTGCAGGTTCTTTTTCCCTAGCTTATTTTTCCATAGCGTTTTCTTTTTAGCATAGTTACACTTAATAGAAAACTAAACTTTCATGCAAGCAGAACATGAACAAACAGCACAATGGAGTTTCCACCTGCTGGTTGGCTAACTGATCAATTTATGATTTGTCCACCCCTGGGAGCATATGTTCCTAACTTGACTTTCAAAATGATGGGCGAGTGTACTGGACAGGCTGCTGACCTGGGTGTGACTGGCTGGGAAAGGACTGCACAGTAGGGCTGGTTGAGGAAGGCAGTACAACAGGAAGGCTCCCACCAGGCAGAGGTTGTCCTCTCTTCAGTAGCTGCTTGTGTTCGTGCTGGCGGAAACGTGGTGGCACCTCTCGAGGTGGGTAGCGCTGTACTGCCGACTGCTGCTGCTGGGTGCTGGAGGACACACGCTTGCCATTGGCACCACTGCTGCTGGTTGAGGGCACAGAGGGGTTGGTAGCGCTGGGGTTGGCAGGGGGAAGAGGAGCAGGGCTGGGCTTGGCAGAGTCTGGCACTATGAAAAGATATGAAAGGATAGTGGTGTTCAGTTAAAAGTAAAGCACAAAGCAGTCAAGCACTGGTAGAGACGGAGGAGATGGAGGTTTTGGTGCTGCTATCGGGAATCCTACAGAAACCTCAGCATACACCCATTTAATCAAGGTCACAACCCAAAAGCTACTTAAACACCTTCGCTCTACCAACTACGCAAGTATTGCACACAGGTGAAGCTGTACTTTATCTTCAGGGGTGCTTGGTCTCAAATCACTGTGCCTACAGAGTAACAAACATCAAATTGCTTCATTTAAACCAAAACCAGCTGATTTGCTCATTCAAATGTCATTTATTTCACCAGTGAGTATTCACTTATTTTCAGCGAAATCCATTTTATTGAAGGTATCCTTCATGTTTTTTTTTTTCCCCCCCAGTCTTGGCTCTCAAAAGAAAAGAATCTGTGCCCATTAGAGGAAGACTTGACTGGGAGTAGAACGTAAATTTAAGAGGAAAAAAACCCCACCCCACACAACAGAGAACTAATTGACAGTAAGACTGGCATTCCCATCAATGAGTTTGTGAAAAGCCAATGGGGACTGCCATGATACGTTTCTACTTTCTGCATTTTCTAAGTGGAGAGAGCAATGGGACTCTGGGAGACGGGGGGGATATTAGAGATAGACTGCCTTTCAGATTTTTCAATTTTAGGTCATAAAAAGAATTTTCCCCGACACCCAATTATTTTTGTTTAGTGGACCAAAAGCTACTGAATTCTCCGCTATTTTTTCTTGCTTCACCATGACCCAATTCAAGATACTACATGCGGTGGGCTTTCCTTGTTTGCACGAGGCATTGTGGGATACAAATTTAAAACAGGAGAGAAAATGAAGGACACAAGTGTGCGAATGAAACGTGAAAGACCGACTACAGTAACGGAAAGCGAGAAGAAAGACGTGATGTGATATACGAAGGAAAGGAAACGCAGGACCAAACTAATAAATATCAGCGCTCAGCGAGCACCTCGGTCTGATCAGCTGTTCGTTTAGCGACAGAATGATGGAACTGTCAGTGCACGGTCAAAGGTAAACCTGCGCATGCGCACACGGACTTCCTCCGGCTGCTTGACCACGCGAAGCAAACGATTTCATGCACATTATTTGCTCGGGAATCCCTTTAAATTAAATAACTTCCCAGCCACAGAATGGCCTGATATTTTGTGAGATATTCCAGAAATAAACATAGATCACAATGAGCACATTTCAGAAGGAACTAAATTTCACCGATTTTATGAAATTGAAAGGTTGTGTAGCATTAAAAGAAGAAATCCTAAAAAAAAAAAGGCAAGGAACAGATGCATTTAATTCTATCGAGCGCTGACGTGGGATGGATAATCCTTACAATCGCACAATATGATGGCATAGTGAAAACGTCAGTTTTCAGAATGTCAAAACAAGTGTGTACATCAAAATGATCAAAGCAACAGCCATGGTTAAAGAGGAAAAAAATTAAAAAATAATAAATAAAAAAAAACCAGAAGACCCGCTGCCCCACATCAACTCACGCCAAATGGATAGAGCCAACATATGCTTCACTGTTATCCTAGAAGCCTATGGTTCTCATGCGTCTTTCTTTCCCCGAGTATATGGACACGTGTGTGATTCGAGTTCTGTTCCACAATCAGGACGGATTAGACAGATCTTGAACACGTACTCCCCTCAGTTTACAATGTCCAGGAAGGATAAATAAATAACGATACAGAATGGCACGGAGGCTGCATTATGTCAACAAATGATAGCAGACCTGGTAGCCAGCTCTTCCAGACTATTGCGAAACCTTTCCCTATAAATATGCCAAGAAGGGGCCCAAATACCTTATTGTAAAGATGTGGTCTGATCTCGGCGCAAAGGAACTGCCTATTCCCATACTTCCGCCACAGTCTCAGCATGAAGCCTCGCTTCAGTTAGTGTATCCAGCATATGAATTCTGACATATCCACCAAATGACGCAAATTAGCTGTAACGTATCCAACGCTTACTCCCTTTGGGATGAGAAGCTGTTCTCAGTGTGCCCCGTTTCGGATTTCTCAAAATTTGTCTGAACGGTCCACGAAGGAGAGAAAAAGGAGACGTCTCGGCCTTGGAGGCTTAGAACAAAATAACAGCAAATCTCTAGTTTAAGTAAGCGAGCTAAGGTGCACCGGAGAAGGAAGGGGTCAGGTGTAATCTCTCAGACATTGAGTGTGTGTTTACAAACGAGAGCAAGATCAAGAGCTTGAAACTAATCTCCAGATGCTAGCAAAGGAACTGAGAGCACAACGTATTATTAGCGCACACGAGTTAATGAACTCTGACAAGTCCGCCAAGCATGTTCATTAACGTCTGTCACGATACGGAACCTATTTTGGAAGGTTAATCGTTTTACATTTCTAAAAAGGCTGTACTTGGAAACTTTCGCGAAAGAACTGTTGGGGAAACACAAAACAACCCTTTATATCAAGGGTTCTCAACCTTTTCTACTTTGAGGCCCACCTCTCTCACTAGTAACGAGTTGGGGCCCATTAAAAAAAGATCCCCAATTATTTTGGATCATCTATTCTATTAGAATCTAATAATCTACTGAAAAGAGTATTCATGGAAATCAACACCAATCCCTGTTACAGATGGGAGCCCAGGAATTAAATAAACGTAATAAAAACAAACGGTTTTTAATTGTCGGTATTGTATTTAAAACTGTATGGATGTGCCTGAAGCCAAACCATGAGTGCAGCGTGTTCTCAGTCAGAATGATCCAAAAGTAGAATCTGGTCCATTAACACCAGAACTTACTGACACGTTTGTGCACAGCAAACAAGAAAGTTTTTAAAACCAAGTAGTATTCTCAAAAGAAGTGGATATAGAAACCACTCAATGGGATTAGATCCTTACACGCTAACAAAGAAGGATTTCTCTGATGAAAGAAAAATTTACTAGCAACATTTGACATCAGGAAAATAAATTATCACATTGTAGCCGTAACTAAATACAAAAACAATAGTTATGCAGACTATTAATTCACTTAATGTGAAGATAATTAACAGATTTTAAGGTTGTTGGGTGTTTTTTGAAAGATTGTGTTTATTTTTAGTCTTTTGTATTTGTAATTATTTGTATATCTGTACATGCACGACCTCACCAGCTCTGCTGATCAACTTATTGTGTAAAGTCATTCATTCATTAAGAGTTGGAAAATTATTCGTCTGTTGAGTTCCCTGATCTCAAACTACCTGGTGCTGCAGACATCGTTCTACACGGACAAACAGATGAAAACCTGGGAGAGCATGGAGGTGTATAACTTTTTAAAATGTGGCTGGGTTAAAGATCTGGGGATCAGGACACGACAAGATAAATCCTGTATCGTTTTTGCCTGGGTAAGGAGGAACTTCTGGGCTTTTTGTCCACGTCTTTGAGATGTTTGCTAGGACATTACGAGTTTTAGTATCGGGTATAAACAAACCACAGCCGCTCGATTCTCAATCCGCCCTGCTCTTCTCTTCTAGCAGGCATCACAGATCCACAGAATTTACTGACAAATATATTTATTTATTCTGCCCACTACACGCACGCGCTGTCTCTCTGTGCGAGCACAGAGGTTAAATGTAGAGGAGGAATGAGACAAAAATAAAGGCTTGTTCTTAATTCACCCACAAATGTATTTATTCCTACTCCGGTTTCCCCCGACAGTCCAAAGACATGCAGGTTAGGCTAATTGTTGGCTCTAAATTGACCGGAGGTGTGAATGTGAGTGTGAATGGTTGTCTGTGTCTATGTGTCAGCCCTATGATGACCTGGCGACTTGTCCAGGGTG
>JAODLJ010000013.1:10821168-10831542 GCA_027576115.1 Cathorops melanopus
TCTCTCATCTTTTTAAGTGGGAGAACTTGCACAATTGGTGGCTGACTAAATACTTTTTTGCCCCACTGTATGTATTCTTTTGGGGTCGAGAGCTTCACTGACGAAGCACGACAGATTTAGAATGAGTAAGTCATGTATTGAGAGAAATATCTTCAAGTTTTTTTTAATCATATAAGCATGCAAAACATATTGACAAACTTTATACTTTACACTTTCCTCTGTGCCCACTGCCAAACAATATTATAGTTTTTAAATTACCTAAATTAGATTAAACATAAAACTTGTCAACTTACTCAGTCACACCGAAGTCGGAGCGCTGAGCGCGCACTTGTACATTTCATAAAAGGCTGTTCACATGGTAATGGCATGATAATCACTTTCACTCTTTCGGTTTCGAATGGTTTCTCTCAGGAATGCCTACCATAAACAGGATAAAATCTGTCAGACATAGTTTAGGCTATTTGGAGGTAAAACTTGTTGCGAGATGGTGCACGGATTTATGTGCTTCGGATGATTCGTTTCATGATTCAGGACAGCAATTCGGTTCAATCTTGAGAACTGCGACACTGAAGAACGGTGCCTTTTTTTCTTTTTTTTACTTTGACTCAATCCCTCCAAAGATTAACTTGAGTAAGTGTAAATATTTCTTCTATTTATTATGAGCAGACCGGTTGATATGCGTGCGCTGTAGTGCATACACAAGAAAAATGACTGAGCATTTTTTTTTCCAGAGTTAAAAGTATTTTCCTCAAAAATAGTTAATTTTGCTCTATTTTGAGTTTAGAGAGCAAAATTTGGAGTTGGAGCAAAATTAGAGTAATTGTGTAACAGAATTGATTGTGGCTCTGAACTGAGTAGTACAAGAGTTAATTTCAAGACACACTAAATAGAGTCAAATAAAGTCAAATACCAGATAAATTAAGCTGTTGTAAAAAGCAGTTTTGGAACGGTGTTGGAATGTGTGAAAAAACATGACCTTACCCATTGGGACTTGACACATTGCGACTCTTGATTCAGAGTTAATCTGATAGGATTACGAGTTGGCAGTGGGAGGGGGTTTTCACTCTTTTCATTGAATGGAATGGAGATTTTCACCCTTCTCATTGAATACCCCACCCACTGCCAACCCTTTATCCCAAAACAATAGGACATGCATTTTTTTGATGGCCAGTTAATTGTCCAAATCAATGGAGCAGGTTTAGGTTTTTGTGCTTGATACATTCCTAAGACTGAACAGAATCACCTCAAGTGACCAAAACGGTTCGACACAGTGGGTAAGGTAATGTTCCCCCCACACACATTCCAATACAGTTCTAAAACTGCTTTTTATATCATTGTCATTTACCTTTACCAATAATTTTTTTTCAAAGTACAATCATGACATACATACTATACATTGATGATATTGTACCTGAACTTGTGCTGAATACCAAAAAAGTCATAGGACATTGAAAATACTGCCTAGATTCGTTGAAATTGACAAAATCAGAGCATGCCAAAATCATTATAGTGCCAGAAAGACCCCAGAGGGTTAATGCGCTTAACTAGTTAACTCGCTCGCCATACACTATTACCTTATGTTAGCTCATGGGACTGGGGAGCATGATGGAGCTTTTACTTGCTCAGTGGGCAAGCTAATGAATGTACTAATTCTCCACCACTGTAATCAATGTTAATGTGAATAAGACTAAACTGAAGCAACCAAGTGCACCAATTAATATGTTATCTCTGGCATGATCAAAGATTATTACTGGCTTTTTCATTTCAAGCCATCATTTGCAACATGAGAACACACAAAATAGAACATTAGCAAGAGTTTTGATGGAGCATTTTTTTTTTAAACTTTGCAGATAAAAGCACAGATTGTATCTTGTGCGATCACCATCAATCCCAGCCTAGAGAGGCCTATATTACGGCAAATGGGGTATAATAGAGTAGAAGCTCTATCTATCCAAAGCACTGCTTCCTCTCTTATTCGAGCTACACTCACTTTGTCTTGACAGTCCTATCAGCTCTATGGAAGAATGCAGTGAAGGCCACAGAACATGCTTTATCACAGCCCATTATCCCTTTTTGCCAGACGAAACAGCACACCAAATAAGCATCTATTACAAACCTGAGAACAGAATAAAATACATAATATTTGGGTGAAAATAAACTCATTGTACTGTGTTTGGTTATCATTGGCAGTCTGATGTTAATTATGTGCCCCAATGTGAAAGCAGTTTTCCAATGATACCATGGTAAAAGGTACATACCATCAATGTTACATTTACATACATCATTAAAGATATCAAGATGAGGCCCTAAAACTGAAAAAACAACAACAAAAAAAGCCCACCATCTTGGGCTTGAAATTGCCATTCTTCCCTCTGTAATAAAAACGCCTTCTGAAAATGCATTTCAAATTGCCTTTATGCTGCTCGTGACAGCCCTAATGATGGCTCATAAATCACTGTTAATCTCTATTTATAGAGCCACCTGTTTTAGGTGCAAAATTCAGGGACTATGTGCCAGCTGTCACACATTTCCCATTTCCAACAACAGAAGAAAGCCTTGCAACGCTTCAGGTGAATATGTAGCGAAGTCAGGGTGGACAATATCAAGATCACGATAAATTATGCCACGATATACTTTCTGATATTGTACGAGTATTCAGCATTTTCTGAAAACAAAAATTTAGTATGGAATCTACAGAAACAATTTCTCCTAATTTTCAGTGTTAAATAATTAATTTTTTTTAGACTTTCAAAAGAAGGTCTCTCAGGTTTTTAGTTAACAGTTATTTGCTGAAGAAGTAGTGAATGTTGGTGAATAACAACTGAGACAAAGTCCCCTGGCTGCCGTTTTGCCGAGTCGCGCAAGGTGATTATCGAGAAATAATCAGAATCTCTTGGCCAATCAGCGTGTGCGAGTTCCTGTAATGTATTTATACGAAAATCTAAATATTATAGATTTGCTGACATTTTGTAATTAATCCTATCTTGTGTATTGTAGAAATGTCATGATTTTTATTGGCATATTGCTTAACGATATAATGGTCATCTATAATGGTCTTTTTTGAATACTTATAAAAATGCAACTAGCATCAAGATTTTATGATGCCGCGTGTAACATGCTCAAGGAATCAAGTGCAAAATACTTTAAATCAACTGATTTCCCCAGAGGTGGACAGTAACAAAGTACATTTACTTGAGCATTGTACTCAAGTACACTTGTTAACTTCACTACATTTGAAAAGACAAATATAGCACTTTTTCCTCCACTACATTTTTATCAAGGTCCTCGTTACTCATTACTATGAAGTGGCTTTGAAAGTGGATGTTTTTTCTTTTCTTTTCTAAAACGTGGTTGTTTTTTTAGCAGGTGACACTGAAAGCCTATCAGTAATCACTAGGGTCACGTCACGTCCATAGACTGTATAAAATCAAGATCAATGATTTCTCAGCAGCATTATTTGAACACGATCAGTTGATGGCAGAATGGAAGGAGGCGGTTCTTCTGGGGAACGCACACGCACCCATGGCCCATGAACCCATGTTTCAGTTTTCTGAAAGGATTTTTCAGCTCTTCACAAGAATATGAACTCATCACCTCATGATGAGTTCATACATCACATCTGGTGGTTAGCCCTGTCACCTCACAGCAAGAAGGTTCCGGGTTCGAACCTCATGGCCAACGGGGGCCTTTCTGTGTGAAGTTTGCATGTTCTCCTCGTGTCTGCGTGGGTTTCCTCCTACTGTTCACAGACATGCAGATTAGGTCAAGTACCCAGCCACTGGGGTTGTACAAGCCAGCGCATACTTAGTGCCACCAGTCCCAAGCCCAGATAGATTGGGGTGGATTGCGTCAGGAAGGACATCTGGTGTTAAACCTATGCCAAATCAAATATGCTGATCCAAATAACCCGCTGTGGCGACCCCGAACGGGAGCAGCTGGAAGAGGAAGATCTGGTCTCGCATGTTTTACACGTCTCACAGAGGTTCGCACTCCACAGCGTCCCATTAAATACAGTCAGGTAGGATACTGATAACACCCGTTATGGAAGACTCAGTGGGAATGAAAAAAAATCTATCCTGTGTTGTTTTTACCTGATACATTAACACGTTTCTTATGTGAAAGGGGCTTCACCGTAGAGAATGCTGAATGCACTAATGTCAATAAAGCTGTTAAAAAGAAAGAGAGACTTATTCTAGGTTCTGCTCTTTCAGTATCAAACGCATGGTACAGTGTGTGTGAGATGGTTACTGGGAAGACTGGTTCAGGAAGAACATTACGAGTGCTAATCTGGTGAAACTAAAAGACAGGAAAGACAAACAGAAAGAGAAAAATAGACATAGCAGGTATATAGCTCTTAAACACTTCATTGCGAGATCTCACATTGACATGCCTTCAGTTGCTGAACAGCTCAGTCAATATAGTGATGTGTGTGGCAAAACAAATCCTGCATGGTAACTGCTACCATATTTGCATAAACCCTTTGAGATTCCCTGCTTCGACCGTGCATGAATTGCTTATCAAAAAGGCGACTGTCGTCAAGCAGTCCACACCTTTTCCCTCTACGGCGAAAACGAATACGGCCCATTAGACCATTTGAGTTTGCGTTACTGTTTCTGGCGACTACAGGTAAGCAACGGGTGGGGTATTACACACCAGCAGACTATATATTTACTCACTACTGAAGAGTAGAAGCTTCACACACACACACATGCTGCCTTTTGTTTTCTAGTCATGCGTCAACTCTCACGGTTTGGTCTTCTCCATTCGTCATTCTCCTTACTTTTATTACAGTCACGGCCTGAGACGAGAACAAATGACGAATTCAAACAAAAATATTTTGATTATTTAACATTTCATTACTGATTGCCTTTGGGCTTGGCTGCTTGGTATATTTTGGACTCCGGGAAATATTTTGCAAGTGTGTACCTAGTCTTGCTTGCCTGTATTTATGCTATAGTTGGATCAGACTTGCGAGGAATTCATTCGGAGTACTTGCCAATCTGTACATAATTGGTACAAGCTTTGTTTATTTACCTGTGCTTTGGAAACCGTCCCTGCTAGACATAGTGTCATATTTGAAAGCGGAATGCTTTATTTCTTTTTGTTTTAATTAGATATTTTCCAAAGACAAACCTGGTGTGACTAGTTGTCTCAAAAATGGTAAAAAATTATATAGTATTACCAGTAGCAGGTTTTCACCAAGATGTAAACGTATTCACAATTCAGGCATGTTAGTTCCTTATCCAGTCTGGTTGAAGTAAGGAATTTTACGTAACTGGACCTTGAGCATATAACCAGCCAGTGGCGAACCGTTACTATTAGAACTGGGACTTGAGCTCAGCCAAAACTTAGCCAGACACACCAAAAAAGCAACAGGGCAAAGGATTGTGCGAGGGATTAGAGGCAGGGTGCCAGCTCGCTCTGTTGTGTGTAATTGTCGATGTTGATTTTAAAAGTAACTAAGTAAAAAATTACACAAGAAAACGAATACTTAAGTCTGAGTGAAAAATACTGGGGCGAGTGTGTGTAACCGACTATAACCAGTCAGTTACTCTAATAATAACTAAAAGTATCTGTGTGGCTAATAGATGATGCAGAGGAGGCGATGAGTTGATCTGCCAGCATTTATTCTGGAAAACAATGAATGACAGGGCTATCAACACACGGAGACAGGGGAAAGAATTCTGGCATCCCACTTTCCAGACATCTCAAACACAATAAAAATAAAAACATTTACATACTGTAGGCTACATACTGTTCGGTAGGCTGGCTACATTACACTGTGTGAGATAAAACACACTATAATAGTCGTGCACTTAATATTGATCATATAGTGTAGTTTACAATATGCAATAAATGAAATAAACCATTCAGTAATGAATAAAATATGACAGATCTTAAGAATTTTCTTAACATAGTCAGGCAAACATACCTGGAAAACAATGAATGACAGACTATCAACACACAGAGACAGGGGAAATATTTCTGACGTCCCGACAACATATAATACACCAGTTAGCACCCAGCAAAATGGCTACTCAGATAAACACGCGAATTTTCACACGGAATTTTACAATGCTAATTTACATATTTGATCTGATACAAACAGCGGATGTGTGTCAAAACATTTTTACATAAAAAAAATAAACATGATATCTTAGGGAAAAATAAAAAAATATATAGACTGTATTAATGAATATTGTCCATGGAGGATTCACATAGTCAGCTTACCCCTTTCCAGACATCCCAAGCACGACAATGTCCACAGGTGTGTTACACTAATTAACACCCCATTAGAAACAACAGTGGACTCATTAATGGAACCCAACAAATTACCATATTTTACAATAGAGGGATTTGGGGAGGTTCACAAAAAACCCAAAACTTTATTCAGATGAAATTATGACATTGCAACATGTGCATGGAAAAAAAGAGTCTGGAGACAGAAATCTTAGTTTCTCAGTCATTAGCCTGTGCTACTTGCTCTCGATAGCACTGGCATGGCTGCTTTGTTCGCTAACACTACCGATAAATGCTACACCAATTGGAAGGTTACTTCACTGCTGCGCTGATGGTGCCGACTCGCAGTAAAGCTTGTGCTGGCCTTCTAGAAGACTGAGGGTGATCAATTTTTGGTCCCTCCTGCTATAAATCAAAGCCTGATTGGTTAATTCATCTGTCACTTCCTACATAAACTTCTGTCCTGGCAGTGAAGTCCTAACCAATGAGTGAGCTAGCTCTAAACTCTTCTCAGCCTAGAGACAACAAACAAAAAATCTCATTGGATAACTCAATTTTAATATTTTCAGGACAGTAACCCTTTCATTTCTGAAACAAATTTGATAGAAAATGAGGCCAGATTAGAATTAGAAGAGACTAATAATAACGAAATTACAAAAGAAATTTAAGAATGAAATTCCCCTCTGATAGTATGTATGTTGTATGACACTTATTATTGATTCCCATGAGGTTAAATATTCATCATAAATTTCAAGGTTCTGAGAGGAAGTTTTTTTTTTTAATTATTTTTTTTTATTTTAAGGAGCTCGAGGCATCGGATCAATAATGCATTCCTGCTGACGGATCAGACGCTGGAGTTTGTGGGGATAAACCCGACTCTCCCAGCTCCGGTGGAGTACAGCACGCCGCCGTGGCTCATAGCATTTGGTGTAGTGATGGGACTCGTGTGTGCTGCCATCATCGCCATGCTCCTCACCCCTTTCATCAAGAGGACATGGTCAGTGTGTATGTGTGTGTGCACGCGCACTGAAGTTGGGCAATATGACGATGTTATATTTATATTGTGATAGATTAGAGTGGATTGGTACTTTTCTTCCATTGTGCAGAGTACGAATAACTATCATAGAATTTTTCAGAGTTTTGTTAAAACATGACTGTCTTGCTGGGAGTATGTTAACAAACATATCGTGATACATATTGTTGAACAAAGAAATATCTTAAAGTATCGTGGTATGGTATTTTTGTCACATCAGTGATTCTTTCCTGGTCTTACATTTCTAATTCAGTACATAGTAAATAGAACATTTTAAATAAAACAAGCTACTTTCCAAGGTATAGAAATGAAAAAAGAAAAAAAATGGAATAAAACAAAAAAGAGAGAAAACTGAGATTTAAAAAAAGATTCAGTAAATTCTAGTCATGATGTTCAGCTGAAGAATTCCAGAGCTTGTTGCTGTAGTAACTAAACCCCATCTCTGCCCTCTTCACCTCCTCACAGGACAAAGAGCCAACAGTTTGAGGAAGAGGAGGAAACCAGAGGAAGTGTGACCGAAAATGAAATCATGTGTGAGACAATGACGGAGAAAGTTGGCTTTAATAATGGAGGATTTGCTGATGATGATCGACTCACTCAGCTCTAAAGACTGATGGACTTTAACACCTTTATCAGTACTGTAATGCAGAAGTTTGAGCTAATGTTGCTAGTAACAGCAGTCATGCTTTACTAGCCTTTATTTCACACTTAGCTCCAGTATTACTGGCACTCTTGGTAAATATGGGTAAAAAGTAAATATGGCACGATACGACTTTTCTTTTCTGATATTGAAACCTTAAGCATCAGCTGACTCTAATATTGTTTCCTTTAAAAACTTAACAGTTACACACAAAGAAAAATGAGTCATATTACTTTATATATAAATATTTCCAGTTCCAAAAATAAATTTCTTTCTCAAATCCAATCCCAATCTTTGCCATTTATTACAACATCTGATATCAGCTATGTTTCCTCTGATATCCGATCCACCATTTCTTGCTGGTATCAGCCTGATATCCGTACTGAGCATAAAAAGGTTATGAAAAAAGTCTTTGTGTTCATTGACCTATTAGATAAATAAATTTTTGCTATTTAATTAGTTAGAAAAAATGTGGCTAATCTGGAACGACTGAATATTTGAAAGAAATCCAACTTTTAATTTATAAGTAAATTTATTTAAAAAAATAAACATTATCAAAGAATTTTTTGTTGTTGGAATAAATTATATAATAATAATAATAATAATAATAATAATAATAATAATAATGAAACTGCTTTACAGTGTGAAATTAGAAACAGAAACAAAACAGTAAATTAGGTGAATAATAATAGTCCAATGCATAATATCAATGACAGAAAAAAATTATATAAAAATATATAAAGATAAATGTGTAAAAGTTAGAGGAGAAAAAACGTAAAATGATATAAAAGTAATGTAAAAAAATAACATGCTGATAAAATTGCAGCAAATAATAAAAAGTAAAAATATGTCTTTAGCTTAATATTTATTGGTTGTATTCCAGATCTTTGGTCTGCTAATTTATCACAAAAATATTTTGAATAACTTTTTTAGCAAGCGTGCCAGTAATTTTGGAACTGACTATATGATTAAAAACAGCCGATTCTTTCTAAAGTGATTCAGTTTGGGATTTATATAATAGTTATAATTCTATAATTATATGTAAGATGGTCATGCAGGTGAAGATTATTCTAAATTATTGGTTAAATACTTATGTGGAATATTGTCATGACTTTAACCTATTCTTATCTTTGTCATTTATGTGTGTGTGTGTGTGTGTGTGTGTGTGTGTGTATACACATATTTTATATATATAAAAATGCTATTTTTCCAACTGCAATCCTGTTAAAGTGCAGTTCTATAACTCCAGTACGATGTGTTGTGATTAACTGAGAGCTTAAAGTGTTCATTATTAAGAGACCAAAACGATTAAATGACTGACCAAATGATAACAATGACTGAGTCTGGAGTTGTATTTGAATTAAATCTGTGTGAAATATAAATACTAGCTTGAGAAAATAAAGTGAATAATGTGTAAACACAATCTGGAGACTGATTTCGGGTTCATTTGAGGAATTCTCTCACTGAGTCTGCCTCACTGGTTAATAATGTAAATGTGTAAATGTTCAGAGTTTCTCACAAAGCAGTTCTCTGTAGCACACGTGGACTTTTGGACTCAGGTAGGTGTGTGTGTGTGTGTGTGTGTGGCTTAATGATCATTCACAGACACATTCATTCTTCGTGTCAGCACAAAAATATTCACTCAGTATCACAATCGTTGATAAACTGAGGACCCTCTTTCTGAAAGTTTTGATTAATTTTCTATAACAGCAGCTCTGAGACTAGTGCAGCTGCAAATCACAGGTTTATATTAATGCAATAATAATAGTAATAATAATAGTAATAATAATAGTAATAATAATAATATTTCTATAGTGACAACTAATTCACAGAAACTTGTACAGCAGATGCTCCACTAATAATAAAAAACAAAAACATGTAGTCATTGAAATGGTGAAGTTTTCTGTAAAGAGACATTTATGTAACATGTATGGAAGGAGTCTCCAGTGTCAGCACTTTGTACCGTAAGAGTCAGAGTTAAAGTTGTAACTTAAAGTTTTCCAACATCTTCAGGATAGAGGAGTTTACACCTTGCAGTTTCTCAGGAATACAACAAGCTGTGTTTTTTGTCTTATTAACTTCGGAAGTGTAAAAATCTAGGCTGGTGAGGGAATGACTGTTTATAGCTGCTATAACACAAGTGACAACAGGAACTTGTTTCAGAGACATGACATGTAGCTATAAATAACTATAAGAAGTGTGATGTGTCGTTCCTTAATAAATAAACAATGTAATAGTTGCTAAATTCCTGTGGCATAAATGGAACAACACAAAATGGGCCTTTTAGGGGACTAAAAAAGTTTGTGAACTGCTGCAAGTCTTCTATAGTTGAAGAGAAGACAAACACAAACATAAAACAATATTCCTGGGAAAAAAGAAAATTAGGTTTCCTCCGGGTGCTCTGGTTTCCCCCACAGTCCAAAGACATGCAGGTTAGGTTAACTGGTGACTCTAAATTGAC
>JAODLJ010000013.1:10996846-11007684 GCA_027576115.1 Cathorops melanopus
GAATGGGATGTCACTTAAGCTCATATGTGAGTCAAGGCAAGTGAGCGAATACTTTTGGCAATATAGTGTATCTCAAGAACGGATTAACATCTTTTAATTCCGTCAAAAGTGTGTTGTTCTGCATTCAAGTCTGAATTCAATGAAAATCAGTTTTCAAGCAATTTGCATCGAATTTTTCACCTGATATTCTGATATGCCTACATGTATAGAGTGGCTTTTTTCCTGCTTGTAAACTGATGGTACTGTTTATGCCATTACCATTAGGTCCTGACAGTTTGGACACACCTTTTTTTTTTTTTTTTTAATTTAAATAAACAAACCGCATTAGAAATGTGACGAATTGCATATTTTCTCATCATCGGCATTATGCTGACGTGGTTTATAAGAGGTGGGACCTGGAAGGCACATGTGGAGGCTCAACCAAAACCAGACATCAAGGAATGAAGCTTTTACACACACACAGACATATGCTCTTCTGGTCTCATCCTTAATGGAAGCCACTGTCCCTAACATGGCAGCTGGAATGCAGGTTGATGTACGTGATGACAGCCTATTGATTTAAGATACGCGGCCCATGATGATGAAAGGTGCCCGCACTGAAAGGAGTGGCTTCACAGGCATGGACGGCTTCGAAGAAACGGAAAAATGAACCTTTGTTAGCGGCTGCCGGCGTGAAACGTGGCATGATCTAAAGAACGACAAGTTTCAATCATGACGCATGTAGCTAGTGATTTATTGGAAACTTCGAAGTCTGACCTCGGTAATGCGAGAGAAAGAAAGAAAAAGGAAAAAAAAAAAACCCGCCAACTGACTGGAGGCCTGAAATTAATACGCATTTATCTCAGTGAACTGTGCAGGCTGTCTTTCCAACATTTGACTGTCAAATACCCTTGGCAAAACTTGGCAAATGCTAAAATGAGTAATAATGATGTAACATGAAGAAAATATACAAATATAGCAGTCAACGAAGAGATGAAAGATGAAGAAAAGTCAAGCAGTTCAGATGGAAGAAGGGGGGAGGCACATATATTTATTCCTTCTCGCAAATATGCAGACAATTAACACTCGCACTCTACAACAGACAGCGTGCTGCTGCACACACACCAATGGAGAGACACAGATGAGTGTGGTGTATAACTTGTTCAGTTTGGTCATTAAAACACTCAGTAATCATATGGTTACGTGCCTTTCGTTTTTTCTTTCTTTGTTTCGTAGCAAATTTAGTTCTCTCTGTCCAGGTCTTGCTCTCGCTTCTGAACACGTTTATGTATTCCAGAGCAGCTTTCATGAGAACGTCAGGAGAAGTATAAGGATTTTTTAACCGTTTTTGTAGCATGCATTCGTGTATATTTCGAGACTCCTCTGCACCCTGCTGTATGAGACAGTTGTGATCCAGGAATTTACTTGGCGGAAAATAAAATAAATAAATAATTTAAAAAAAAAAGAGGAAGCAGCAGCTGTTTTCAACAAAACTTCCCCTATAAGAATTCATATTTTGGAACGGTTGTTGCCGGGTGATGAGGAATGAGTAAGAAATCCAGCAACAGACTAAGTGTGAGGATAGAGAGTAGTTAACAAAGGAGGCCCAGACATACCGAACCTACTCATTTAACAACTATTAAATAAAAACATTCAATCCTCCCTGAAAACAAATAAAGCTGGCTCGCAACTGAATGAATGCGAGAGAACAACTTTGAATCAATTCATAACAAATAATGAATGTTCTATTGACGTTCTCTCTAATTTGGTAACCTGCTAATTCCCACCCATCAGTCAGCTCTCCTTGATCACGTCACAGCTACTGAATTACTGCATCGATGCGGCATGGCATGGAGGCGATCGGCCTGTGGCACTGCTGAGGTGTTACTGAAGCCCAGGGTTGCTTTGATAGCGCCCTTCAGTTTGTCTGTATTTTTGGGTCGGGTGTTTCTCATTTTCCTCTTGACAATACCCCAGAGATTCTCTATCGGATTCAGGTCAGACGAGTTGGCTGGCAAATCAAACACAGTAATATCATGGTCAGCAAGCCATCTGGTAGTAGTTTTGGCAATGTGGGCAGGTGCTAAGTCCTGCTGGAAAAGGAAATCGGCATCTCCATAAAGCTTGTCAGTAGATGGGAGCATGAAGTGCTCTAAAATCTCCTGGTAGACGGCTGCGTTGACTTTGGACTTGATAAAACAAGGTGGACCAACACCAGCAGATGACATGGTACCCCAAATCATTACAGACTGCGGAAACGTCACACTGGACGTCAAACACCTTGGATTCTGTGCCTCTCCACTCTTCCTCCAAACTCTAGGACCTTGATTTCCAAATGAAATAAATTTACTTTCATCTGAAAAGAGGACTTTGGACCACCGAGCAACAATCCAGTTCTTTCTCTTCTTAGCCCAGGTAAGACGCTTCTGACGTTGTCTCAGGTTCAGGAGCGGCTTGATATTAGGAATGTGACAGTTGTAACCCCTTTCCTGAAGATGTCTGTGCGTGGTGGCTCTTGACGCACCGGCACCAGCCTCAGTCCACTCCTTGTGAAGCTCTCCCAAGTTCTTGACTCGACTTTTCTTGACAATCCTCTCAAGTCTGCGGTCACCCCTGTTGCTTGTGCACCTTTTCCAGCCAGCCTTTTCAGCAATGACCTTCTGTGGCTTACTTTCCTTGTGGAGGGTGTCGATAATCATCTTCTGGACAGCTGTCAAGTCAGCAGCCTTGCCCATGATTGTGGCTGTGTGTACTGAACTAGATCGAGAGATCCATGGTATTTTTCTGTTTTACTCAAACTCAAATCTTATATTTGGAGATTTTTTTTTTTGCACTGTAAGCCATAATTATCAAAATTAAAATAGAAAATGCTTGAAACATTTTAGTTTACGTATAATGAGTCAAGAATATATTATATTTTCACTTTCTTAAATTACTGATGGAAAATATTCGACTTTTTCATGATGTTCTACTTGTTTGAGATGCACTAGTATGTTTGTGTGTGTATTCCTCTCTGTTCAGTCTTTTACACTGTCCTGTCCAATTCTCGAAGAATTTTATGTCGTATGTTGTTTGTTTCATGTAAAAAAAGTGTTCCATACTGGTACTGTGATATGTATATCGCGAATCATAGGTCATATTGACCACTATTCTCTTTACACAACATCTAACAATTCCGGTAAATAAATGATTGCTTTGTGGACAGTATATGAAATATGTTGCACTGAAGAGCTGTCTTTCTTTCCCCCAAAAAACTGAGGACAGTGCCAAAACACGGACAGAGGAATGACAAATGAAGGCAAAGCAAACAAAGTCTTTCAAAGCATGTTGCATTGAGACATCAAATAAAACCGGGGCACAGCACACGCTCACTCGGCTCGCCTGACAAAACCAACACCGCCACAACACGAGGACAGGTGAGACATGTGTGCATGTGTGTGTACATGTGTGCGTTTGAAAAGGGCGGCCTGAACCAACAAAATATGTGAACCTAATTTCCAGTGACAGAGAACTCTTTCATGCTTGGAAAGCTGCTACGTTTAATTATTAAAAGAGAAGTCTTTGGTCTGCAGGACACGGCGTGCTTTTTTGAAGCTGCTTAAAATTCGACCCCGCTGACAGACTGCGGCCTTACCTGCACGACGGGCATCGAATCCAGAACATGCAAAATCTCATTAAAGGAGAACTCAAAGTCGACTTGCCTTTCTTCTCTGGTCACTGATACCCCTGTTTATCCCCAAAACACAATGTGCTCTTTGTTCCGGCTATGTTTTGTACACACGAGAGACAATAACAAGGTGAAAAGAAATGAATGATGGCTATGAGACAAAATGCAGGGGGAGGGGGAATCCAAACAGAAAAATTGCTCTGTGGGCAAAGTCACTCACAGTGGCTCGTGCCTGGCTGCCATACTCGGCCTCCATCTTGGCCAGCCGCTGGTTGGTGTCCTCCAGCAGCTCCTGGATGCTGTCTGTGTGTTTCTTCTGCAGCTCAAACTTCTCTTGCTCCATCTGAGCCACGAGTGTGTGCAGCTAGCAGTGAAGATGAACATCCTGGTTAGACCAAGTCCATAAACCACACACTGCTACAACATGCCGACGTTTCAGGTCCCACATTTCATCATTATTACCTGACAATAACTCGGTACCCCCTCTAAATATGGTGAACCTTCTTGGCAGGGTTGCAAGTGTATTGTAGCTCTTGAAACTAGTCAGTACTGAATAGCTATATTTAGTAGTGGCTAACTTGTGTAATATAACAAATGAATCATCCTTACATGACCTAATGCCAGGCTTGAGTCCGACTCGTGCCCTAATTTGAAGGACACATGACTTGACTTGCACTTGAGCACTGATGACTCGGACTCAGACTTTTTCTTTATTTTTTGTAACATGCCATATTAATTTGGCAGAAGATATTTCTATCTACATTCATGCAAGAGAATGCATATTCACCTCAGGAACAAACGAATGTCAACGGCGCTAACACGCCTGGAGAGAACGCCCCAGGATTGTCCGCTTTGCTTAGACAGACTTCTCGTGCAGTGAGGAAAAACAATCCACTGCTGTGTGTTCCATATATAGAAGAACTATTAAGGAGATGACGGGGACGACCTCGAACTTCAATCGTCATTTGGCAAGACTCCACCCGGAGAAGGAAGTGACACGCTATGGTCATTGCTCTGTTGCTTGCTGAGCGATGAACTAGCTAGTGTTAACCCTCTCTCATGTTACTTGCCCTGTTGATAGTGGGCGGGGCTTGCTGAGCGATGAACAAGCTTTTTATCTGTAGCCTGTTCACTAAAATGGTGCAGTCAAGCAGGAACGTTAGTCCAACACAGTAGCAGAGACGCTTTCGCATAAAGACAGCAACAGCCACCATCAAATGGTGTGGGTGGAGTCTTGTTCTCGGACTCGACTCAAAATTTTCTTTAAGGACTCGGACTTGAACACTGAGGACTCGAGACTGGACTCAGACTCGAGGTTTAGTGACTCGACTACAACACTACTTTCTGATCAGTAGTCGACAGCCCTTACCTTTGATCCACCCCTGCTCTATTTTAAAAGTCATTATCATTGATATTATTTCAAGAAAAGGTCATTTTAGCTGAAAACCCACCATTCTAGGACTGGCAAATTAATCACATGTTGTCTTTATTCAGGTGTGGTCTAATTAATCATTCATTAGCTAGACCACCAAGTGAACATAAGCTCCACCCACTCCTGTGTTCTTGCTAATCACTCTGAGGATACCATCACCACAGTGAAGCATGCTGGTGGTAGCATCACGTTTTTATCAGCAGGGACTGGGAAACTGACACCATTCCTAAGCAGACTGCTGGTTCAAAACGAAGAACCTGAACATGTCAGGACGGCCCAGACAAAACCCAGACCGCAATCTAGTCCAGAATTTGTAGCAAGACTCTTAAAAGAAGTTCTGTTCACCAATGAAACGCGTTCCATCCAGTCTGGGAGAGCTCGAGCCATTTTATCAAGTGCAATAAGCCAAAATAAGAGGATCAAGACGACTGTAACAAATACACAGCTGGTCAGGTACACACAGCTGTGTGTAAATTTGTATCCTGTCCCTTGTTAAACAGTTATTAATTAAATACTTGCATTTGTATTCATTGAATGAGCTAGTATATTTTTATCGGCTTATTCAAAGGGACATTCCGTCACCAGTGTGATGTATTGTTAAAAAAAAGTCATTACATTTTTACAGTTTCATCCAGCACTAATTCTACAACAAATGATGTATTAAGTTAAGAGCTTTTTAACCAAAGTAGCTGATGACCAGGAGGCACTTTTTCTGCTCTTTAATTTGCTGTTCGAGGTGCCGTTCATTGTTCATACATCAGCACCAGAGAGGACTGTCAAAGCCGTCAGCTTCTCACACCACCACTTTTACCATCAGGTTCTCTCTCACACACACACACACACACACATAGACCCACTCCTGTGGAATTCTCCTCTCTCTTCATGCTCACACTGTGAGAGAGTCTTTAATGTCCAGTCAATGTGGTGCAACTCAGCATGCAACAATCGCGCTCAGTCTGGCAGAGGGCTGAGATCCTGACACCTCCTTACTGTACCAACCCTATTCCTAGAAAAGCTGGGATTTTTCCAAAATACAATACAGACAAAAATCTGTGATTTTGTTCATTTATGTGAACCTTTATTTAACTGAAAAAAGTACAAAGAAAAGATGTTCAGTAGGTTTACTGACCAACTTAATTAAATATAAATGAAGTTAGAAATTGATGCCTGGAACACACTCAAAAAAAAAAGTTGAAACTTGACGGCCGGTTTTCCTGAAAACGAGCTGAAATGTGACTCATCTGACCACAGCACGTTTCCACTGTCTTCCGGTCCATCTGAGATGAGTTCAGGCCCAGTGAAATCACTTCCTCCTTGTGTGATACAGTTTCAGGTTGCATTTCTGGATGCAGCAGCGGATTGTGTTAAGGGACGACGGTTTTCCAAAGTCCTCCCACTGCATGAAAAGTCGTATTTACCGTGACGGTAAATGTGGTGTAAAGCCTGGTAAACGTTACATTTACCAGCTATTTACCGAATATTTACCCATTGGTAAATGTGCAGATTTACCCGACATTTACCCGACATGGTAAGTCCGGTAATGGTTGCCTAATTTTACCCACATTTACCCGGTTTGTGTAAAGGTGTGTTTACCGAGATTTACCATTCGCGGTATAAGTCACAGTTACGGCCATTTACCCGCCTTTACCGAGGGTATAAATATGCATTTACCAAAATATACCAGCCGTGGTATATGTCACAGCTACTATGCTGTAGAGGGATACTGATATTTACCCGATATTTACACATATTTACCGGGTAAATTTGTGGTATTTGTCGGTAAATGTTAGGTATCACATTTACCAGGAATTTACAAACCCATGGTAAGTTTGGTAAATGCCAGATTTCATGCAGTGATGGCTTCTATAGGTTGCCCCAGTGATCTTGAGCCTTTGATTGGCTGTGCCATATACATTGACTGCCATCTTGGGAAGCACTACAGAGACCAGGTCTACTTCCAGAGATCTCTTGATACTCCAATCCCTTCCTGGAGTCCCTCATCACTACTCCCTGAGGGTCTGGAACTCGTGCAATTTGGGCACACCCACTTATCTGCAGCTGAGAGGGACTGCAGAAGAAGCGAGAGGTGCTGTATTTACTGCGGAAAACCTGGCCAATTTTGAGCATCCTGCCGTGAACTCTCAGGAAAAGAACAGGCCCATCCAGCTGAGGGAGGGTTGTGATGGGAGTTAATTTATCTCCTGAGTCTTCTGGCCAGGGAGTTTACTGAGGGGAGTTTAGTCACTCTTGCCAGGCCTTGGTAGACCTGGGCATGACTGGGAACTTTATGGACATTAACCTAGCCCACAAACTTCAGGTGCCCCAAGTCATTCTTAATACCCCACTTTCATTGACCACTTTTGATGGTCGCTGTCTGGGTGATGGCAAGGTAACCCTAATTACTTCCCCTCTATGTCTATAGTCTAAAGCCCATTGAGAAGAGATCTCTCTTCACCTGGAGTTTCCTGTGGTTCTGGGTTTTCCCTGGCTTAATCACCATAGTCCTCATATTGATTGGATGACTGGCCATACACGAGAGTGGGGCCCCACCTGTCATGTCAGCTGCCTCTTTTCCAGTCCTACCCTTTGCTTCCCAAGCTTCTTGACCCTGCCAAGTTGTCCCAACTCCTTACCGAGTATCTGGACCTAAAAGAGGCATTAGGTAAGAGTTAAGCTGCTACACTCCCACCTCAAAGACCTTACGATTGCTCTATTGACCTCCTCCCTATTACTAGACCCCTACATGGGCAAATCTCACTGTCTTTATCTGAATGCCATGTCATGGATGCCTACAATAAGGAAGTTCTTGCTTCCAGTTTCATCCACCCAGCCACATCTCCTGCTGGTATTACTTGTAAGTAATACATTGTAACCCCGCTATAACAAACTCCTTGGAGGATGTCCACATAATTTATTATACTGAAAAGTTTGTAATACTGAAATGGACCCACTTGTCACACCACTCACTCACTCTTATGTAAAACAAGACCAACTGTGTTTAATTTATATTTATGCTTAATTCACTTACGTATTTATGAAGTAAAGGAAATAAGTCACTCTTAACTAAAGGAAATAAGTTTCACTCACATTGTTTGCTGCAGCTTCTTTCTTTTCAGTGTTGATTGCAGTTATGGACAAACTCTCAGTTCTTTTGCTTTTGTGTTAAAAGTTGAAATTGATTTTTTTGGGATACCATATTCTTTAGACAAATTCATTGCTTTCTCACCACACTTTAGATGGTCCAGAACATGAAGTTTGTCTTCAACAGTGTTGCATCTACATGCGCACAGCAGCGTGCTTCAGACTGCTACTCCCATACATGTGCACAATGCCATTAGGACTAACTACCATGTACTTGTTCCAGATTAGAGCATAATCACAGTGCATGCCTATAAGGACTCTCACTACACACAGACTTTACGAAGTATAGTGTTGTACCTTGTGTCTCACATTACCAAGTCTTTTGTAGCACTGTGTTGATATTCTGGTTTTCGACTCCATTTTGTATGTTGCCCTTTGTCTCCGCCTTTGATATCCTGTCTGTGCTTTGCTTGACCACTACTTGTTTCTCAATTCTGATTTTTGATCACTGATTTCGATCTGGTTGTCAGCATGTTTTTAAATAAATCTCTTCCAGTGACTGTCCATTTATCGCCTGCATTTTCTGACAGATGGAAAGTATTTTATGTTTACGGGTACAAGTAGCCATGACAACAGTGCCTACAGAGTAAAGACTCCAGTACAACTGCTTTTAGCTCATAAAAGAAAGACTTTTTAAAGGATTTTTTTTAAGTCAATGATTACCATCGTCGATAATTGTTAGTGATCAAAACCTTAGCTAAGCTAGTTAAGCCTTTGTTTTATGGTGTTAACTTTGTGTCTGGTGGGAAGAGGAGTGCATGACTCAGTGATGTTTTTTTTTTGAAGAGACTGCCAAACTAATGTTTAATCATGTGCTCTAAGTGTTTGGTTTTCCCTAGGATATTGTATCTGAGGTCCCCAGTATTCATCTCTGGTATGATGGGCATTCTGCAAACTCATCTGGCCCACTACCAGTCTCCTCTGACTTCCACCCCAAATCAAATGGGCAGACAGAGAGGGTCAGTCAAGAATTTGAGGCCACCTTGAGATATCTGGCACTGGAGAATTCTTGCTCTTAGCTGCCATGAGTGGAGTATGCCCATAACACCCTCTAGTCTTCTGCTACCAAGACGTCGCCATTCCAGTGTCAGTTTGGATTCCAGCCAGTCTCTGTTCCCTGAACAGGAGGAAGATATTGGAGTGCCTTCAGTTATTCACTTCATGAGACAGTGCAGGAGGACCTGGGGGAAAAATGCTTGACAGACATTGCTGCAAACCTCCAAGGTAAACCAGTTTCAGGCCAACCGATGTCACAGGCCAGTCCTGAATGTTCTCCCTGGTCAGAGAGTTTGGTTGTCCTCAAGGGATCTCCCACTGCAAGTGGAGTCCTGCAAGCTTGCCCCCCAATATATTGGTCCTTTTAAGGTGGTCTGTAGTATAAATCCAGTCACTTACCAGTTCCAGTTGCCCTGTTCACTAAGAATCAACCTCACCTTTCATGTCTCCCTGCTGCGACTTGTGTTCTCAAACACCCCTTGTCCCCTCTCCCAAAGATCCTACCCTCCCCAAATTATCAACAGCCAGCCAGCATTCACATTTCACCAGTTGCTGGACTCCTGCTGGGTATGGAGTGGAATTCAGTATCTGGTGGACTGGGAGGACTATGGTCCTGAGGAACATTCATGGGTCACACCCTGGGACATTCTGGACAAAGATCTCCTCAGAGACTACCACCATCAATATCCTGACTGCCTGAGGAATGTCAGGAGACATTCCCTGAGGAGGAGTCCTGTTATGAGTTGGGACATTTTTGGCTGCTAGGGACTCTTTTGGCTTTTAGTTTGCCTTACCATTTGTCTTGTATTTTATTTTCATCCATGTGCTCCTGACCCCACCTTTCATTCTGCCCATTTTCCTGCCTTTTTTCTACACACACCTGTAACTCATTAGTGTATCATGTAATCAATTATCCTGTGTATATCTGGTCCTCTTTTTTTGTCTTCTGAGAAACTCTAGTTTTTTACTCTTGGTAAAGAGCTTATTCTTGCCTGACTTTCTGCTTGTTTTTATGGATTACTCTTTTAGATTTGTGCTCTCTTTGCCAAAACTTTGTGTTATGCCCTGGCCTAGGGGAAACTTCTGTGTAGCAAAAAAGTAACTTCCCCTTTCCCTCACTCCCAAGGACAACCAGTGCCACAGTCCAATACACAACTGGTTTATTTCAGCACAGGTGAAATTAGTATCAGGGTTTGCATGGCCCACAATAACAAACAAAACAATCTTTTTTAAATGTCCACTAACTTACCTGGACAATAAAAGAAAACAAAATAAAACACAGGTAGCTTACCCAACTCCCTAACATAAACAGGAGAAAATAGGGTGCAACAAAAAGGGCTTCTCACCCCTACAGTTACCTGGACTGCTTTTAGGGAAGTATTTACACTGATGACAACTCAAACACTTTAATCAGTTGCCACCACAAAGCACAGTCCTGTTGGGAATCAGGAGAAAATGAAGCACATCCATTTTCTCCAGAAAGCATTTAAAGCGGGTGCAATCAACCTGTAGTAAACGTTGACAGATGGGCGGAGCACAGAAGGATGGCAGGACAGAACTGAGTTCACAAACTCTTTTATTTTGATACTTTTCAGTATTAATGAACACTCTCACACATACACA
>JAODLJ010000013.1:12764907-12780433 GCA_027576115.1 Cathorops melanopus
CCAAGTATAATATTTTTGTCTCATTTGTTTAACTGGGTTCTCTTTATCTACTTTTAGGACTTGTGTGAACATCTGATGATGTTTTAGGTCATATTTATGCAAAAATAAAGAAAATTCTAAAGGGTTCACAAACTTTCAAGCACCACTGTAATCTTAAACTGTCCAGTTTGGGTGAGTTTGTGCCCATGATAGCTTCACATTCTTGTTCTTGGCTGACAGGAATGGAACCTGATGTGGTCTTCTGCTGTTGTAGCCCATCCTCCTCAAGGTTCAATATTTTGTGTATGCTGAGATGCTTTTCTGCTCACCCTGATTGGAAAGAGTGATTATTAGGGTGAGAACCAATCTGGCCATTTTCCTCTGATCTCTCTCATCAACAAGATGTTTCCACCCAAAGAACTCTCACTCACTCAATGGTTCTTGCATTTCCCACCATTCTGTATGAACTCTACAGACTGTTTTGTGTGAAAATCCCAGGAGATCAGCAGTTTCTGGAAAAAAAAACCCCAGCCCTTCTGGTACCAACAGCCATTCCCAATGGTTAAAGTCACAGAGATTGCATTTTTTCCCCTTTCTGATATTTGATGTGAACGTTAACTGAATATCTTGACCTGTATCTGCATAATTTCATGCATTGTATTGCTGCCACATGATTGGCTGATTATGTAACTGCATGATGAGCAGGTGTACAGATGTTCCTAATAAAATGGACAGTGAGTATATCTACAATGCCCTAAACAATTATTGGCACCCCTTGTAAAGATTAATAAAAAGGGTTGGGAAAAAAATCCACCTTTTGGTTGAAGTCGCTTCATCTCACACTGAGAAAAATCCAACCTTTAACGGAAATTAATTTATTCAGAGGAAAAAAATCCCTCATCGAGAAATAACTAATTTCAACAAAAGCACATACCACTATTATTGGCACCCCTGCATGAATACTTTGTACAGCCTCCCTTTACCAGTACAACAGCACTGAGTCTCTTCTACGGTATCATATTTTATAAGGTAAGAGAAAACAGAACAGGGCATCTGAGACCATTCCTCTTTACACAATCACTCCAGATCATCCAGGGTCCTCGGCCCTCTCCTGTGCTCTCTCCTCTTCAGCTCACCTCACAGGTTTTCACTGGGGTTCGGGTCAGGGGACTGAGATGGCCATGGCAGAAGCTTGATTCTGTGCTCGGAGAACCATTTTGGAGTTGACTTGGACATATGCTTCAGATCATTGTCCTGCTGGAAGATCCAGTGACGACCCAGTTTTAGTTTCCTAAAATGCAGAGGCAGCCAGATTCTGATTTAAAATGTTCTGGTATTTCATGGAGTCCATGATGCCATGGACCCGAATAAGATTTCCAGGGCCTTTGGAGAAAAAGCAGCCCCAAAACATCACAGAACTTCCACCATATTTTACAGTTGGGATTGGGTTCTTTTCATTATAGCCTCCTTCTTTTTACACCAAACCCACCGCAAGTGTTTATTGCTAAACGCTCACTTTTTGTTACATCAGACCACAGAACACGGTTCCAGACAAAGTTGTAGTAGCGTTTCACAAACCTCAGGTGCTTATGTTTGTGGTTAACTGACAGAAAAGGCTTCCAAATAATCTGTTGGCATGGAGGTGACGTCTGATGGTGGTTTTGGAGACTTGGAAACCCCAAGATTTACTTTTTCTTGTAATTCACCAACAGTGATCATTGGGGATTTATTTATTTATTTTTTTGTCTCTCTTATCATCCTCCTACGGTGGCAAAATAAACTTGGGTCATCTTCTTGGCAAGTTTGTAACAGTTCCAGTTGAAGTCCTTTTTTATTTTTATTTTTTGTTATTGCCCTAACAGTAGAAATAAGCATTTTGTCATGCATAGCTATTTTTTTTTTATAACCGCTCCCTAAGGTCAACACACTTTTTCCTCATTTGTTTTGTGTGTTCTCTTATCTTTCCCATGTTGATGGATGACTAAGGGAATTTGGCCTCTGTCTCACCTCATATTTGTACCCCAGTTAATCAGGAAGTCATGGATTATAGCTTGAAAACTCCTACACACTCAAATCAACTCAAAAATGTACAATTTAAATAGGAAACATATTTCAGTTAAATTGTGTTCACTATAATTTCCAGGGTTGCCAAAAATAGTGGCACATGCATTTTTGTTGAAAATAATTATTTCCTGATGAGGGATTTGGTTTTCTCTGAATAAATTTATTTCAATTAAAGGTTGGAGTTTTCTCATTTTTTTCAGTGTGAAATGAACCTTTGTTTCCCCCACAGGAAACAATTTCCCCCACAATTTCCACCAAAAGGTGAAAATTTTCTAACCCTTTTTACTATTTTTTTTCAAGCAGTGCCAAGAATCATGGAGCGCACTATGGCTAGGCAGCTAACATGTTTGTTTCTATGCTGTAAGGTTTTATGAAGGTTATATGTAATTTCCAAAGCATCTGTTTTCAAAGCTAAAGTTACTCTTGTTCTTGTCCCTGTATATGAGTAGGCCAAATTACATGTTGAGTAAAATCCAAAAACTAAAGACATGTATAAATTAAAGGTTTACATCATAAGTACTTTCAGCAGAGGCAATGGTGGGTAAAGAGGGAGACCTTGTCAATGTTTCATCTCAAATGGTGCACCTTGCCAGCAATGGGTGACAGTGGTGTAATGGTTAGCACTGCCACCTCACAGCAAGAAGGTTCTGGGTTTGAGCCCAGTGGCCGACAGGGGCCTTTCTGTGTGGAGTTTCCCTGTGTCTGTGTGGGTTTCCTCTGGGTGCTCTGGTTTCCCCCACAGTTCAAAGACATGTAATTAGGTTAACATGGGGCAGCCATGGCCTGAGGTTGGGCTGAAGTGCCCTTGAACAAGGAACCTAACCCCCGACTGCTCCCCGGGTGCTGTAGCATAGCTGCCCACTGCTCTGGGTATGTGTGTGTATGTGTGTGTGTATTGCTCACTTGTGTGTGTATGTGTGTGTTCACTGCTTCAGATGGGTTAAATGCAGAGGAGAAATTTCAGTGTGCTTAAGTCTGTGCTTGAATGTATGTGTGACAAATAAAGGCTTCTTTTTCTTCTTCAATAGAGATCTCAGATATGCGCTTCTTTTAGTCTATGGCAACCCAGACTAGTCCACTTCCTCTTCTCATAAGAACTAAGCAGGACCAGTTCAATCAAACCATTTCCCTCAAGTACGTCACCATACAGATGCAGAAACATTAAAGATTAGCAATGTGTTCTAAACTGTCCAGGTCTCACATGTGGATGAAAAGGTGTTCCCCACAGCATCACCTTCAGAGTCAGAAAATGATGGGATTGAGCTGCTCTTTGTATGAACTGGGATATGTGTGCTGGTTTATAACACCAGAGCTGTTCATTGCTGCCATTTCCACATCTACTGAAGCATTCATCATTGGTGTAGGTTTATTTATAGTGAAAATAGTACAGCATTGTCTTAAAGAATATTTATAGAATCACATGAAGCTCAATTTCCTTAAGAGTCAAATGATATCTTTGTCAGTTAATAAAGCTAGTGTTCAGTTTTGAACACTGAGTATATTTGAGATAATCATTTAAATATATAAGATATTTCATCCATGAAATCCAGCTAAAAAAAACTAAAATGTGAATAGATAATGAAAAAATAAATTAAATAGATACTGTATGCAGAAAATTATAACCAAAACATACACTTGCCTGATGAAGGCATGACGTGTAATCACCCTGTGTCTTGAGGATTTACACTAATTAGCCAAGACATACCATTAAAACCACAGTGTTGAACTGATGTTGGCACACAAGTGCTGTAGTTAGGCCAGACTCTCAGACTCCAGGATGTCCAAGACCCCACCTTCTTATGCAGGGCCTCTTGGCTGAGTATGCAGACTTTACGTAAAAAAAGGTCCTAACTGTTTTTGTATTGGAATTTTAAACAGTTTAGATGACACATTGGTGTCACTCATTTTCAATGACATTCAACTGAAACAATTTGCCTTTGATTTTATAAAATTATTGTTTTGTGTAGCTTGTACTGCTCTGTCTAATTTTTTCCTTTTCTTTTGATTAACACACTGAACACAAAAGTGCAATTGTGCAGGGACCACCACCACCACCAACAACAACAATAGCAACAAAACAGTACACTGCATATTGGAAAAAAAAAAAATGCAGAAATACAATTTCGGTTTCTAAAAAGGAAGGGGAAAAAAACAACCAAAAAAATATTAAGAGGGCTTCAGTGTGCTTTAAAAGGATCCAGGTAAAGTACTGTTCAAAAGAACTTCTGTAAATATCTCAAGCGTATTTTATGTTATGATCCTATTAATTGGGACTGACTGGAAAAAGTGAGGCGTGGTGCTGTATGACAGGCAGAAATACTGAGACCTGTGTGGGAAAGCCTAAAGGATGAAGGCCTGCAAGGCATTCCATCGACCTGAGATTTACAGCCAAGTGTGCTACAAACAGACCTCTAAAGCCTCTTTTAGTTGCACTTATACCCTCTTACTCTTACATAGCCAGTAACCACTAATAAGTAAACAAAGCTCAGTTTTACTAACGGAAAGGTCGAGGAGAAAGAACCAAAATATTTCCCGTTGTGGCAGACCTAACCCAGTCTTCTGGCATCCCAGAATTTCAGTTTTGCCGACCTAGAATATGTGAACATTTTATAATTCCTTTACAATTGACAGTACATATATTCATTACATGAGAAGTCATGCATGCCAAAAATTACAACCAGTTTGACATCTGTCCGATCTCAGCTGACCATCCAGACAGATGGCATGTAATACAAGCCACAACTTACATTACTTGAATAGGCAGATTATTAAGGAAACATTGCAATAATTTTCAAATTGCAATTTTCATAAAATCTGTAGTGCAATTCAATTTAAGAAGATTAAGTTCAGTTTAAAAACATGCATATGATTTGCTTCTTTGGAGAGGGCCATGACCATTTGTAAGATTTTGTTCAATTCAAAATAAACTCCCTTGTAATATATTCAAGTTACGGTACTAACAAGTCATGTAAAACAACAAAAAAAAAACAAAAAACAAACAAACAAAAAACCTGGGGGCGTTAACAAAGACAGAGAGGCTCATTTGTTTTGTTTTGTTTTTTTTCCTGTCACTGGATTTTTGTTTCTTTGTTTTGATTCAGTTGTAGACTGTTATAATGGCATTTGATTTACATACATATGTCCTGCCTGGCTAAAGGATATACATTTATGGGGTACATCAAATAGTTATTGTTGCATATCAACTTTATGAGGTACCAATTATAAGGTATCTAAATGTCATGACCCTGAATCATTCATCACGCATCTCCTGCTGTACTGTTAAAGAACTGTATAAAAGTCAAAGTCCCTCCCATGCCAGGATTAACCAGGCCCTTAAGGTAGCGCCAATTCCATTTCTATAGCCCTCGGACTCTAGACTATTACATAGGGTTACAGTGGTGTGCCAGTCCTCTGGTAACTGCAAGAGTTTGACTCCCTACTTGCATCTGTATTGTGGTGTGCCTCACCAGATGGCAGTAGGTCCCATTTTTATAGTAGTATTTGGTATGACCCAACAGCGAGTAGAAATTGCAACCTCACAATTTACTTTATAGCGATAAATGGTCTATATAATGACATACAACATACAGGAAACATATAAATTCCCACATCATTGCTTACTGTATTTTGGCAACCAGCAATGTTGACATATAGACATTATTCTATAAATTAATGTCATTGTTTGTCTTGCTGATTATCAATGGAAAGAAACATTTATGTGAGATGTGGACGGAAATTGGAGAATCCGGAGGTAAGTGACATGGACATGGGGAGAATGCCAAACAGTAAACCAAGCTCAGGATTGACGTGAGGACCCTGAAGCAATGAGGTGACAACATTGCATGTCACTGTCCTGCTAGGACACTGCTCGCTACAGTTTTACATTTTTTCTGTGAGCATACACCCCTCTTCCTGATATTCAGTGATGTTCAGCTCTTTTTAAAATAGGAGTCCCCAGAGCCAAAATCCATGCAGTGCAAAGGCTTACAAAAGAAAATTGATATATAAATATAATAATGAGCCATTTGATAGCATTTTAGGTACCACCTGATTGCACTCTCCTCTGATTAGATGTCAACATTATCAGTTATGGCTTGGTAATGAATTACCTCCTTAACAGCCCCCCTGCCTAAACTGGCTATTTCTGAAATCACAGGTGGACTCATTATATTACATTAGAGGCATTTAGCAGACAGTCATCCAAAACAATGTACAATATACCCAGAGCAGCCTGGGGAACAGTTGGGGGTTAGGTGCCTTGCTCAAGGGCACTTCAGCCATTCTTGCTGGTCCAGAGAATCAAACTGGTGACCTTTTGGTCCCAAAGCTGCTTTTCTAACCTTGAGGCCATGGCTTCCCCCTTACTGACTCAATGATGTGGGCTCTGATGAGTTTTGCCTTGCATTATGTATCCTGCTTTTCTGTGAAGCAGGTGTAGGCATTGCCTTTCCAACAAGCTCAAACCCAGTTTCTGTGGTTTCTGATTCAGGTTGGTTGTATAGCAGAGGTGACAGGGATTTAGCTGTGTCAGGGGTTGATATTGGTTGCATTGGTGCTCCAGTTTCTCGCTGGCACCTCCACCAAAACTGCTCCATTGTCCAGACTTTCTGAGTCTGTCTCCTGGATCTTGGCAGATTCAGACTCTGCTTTCCCCTCACCTCCAAGAAGCAGGAACTGGGGAATAAACGCATGGCCAAATATGCACTGTGTTCACTCTTCTTACGGGACCTCCTTCTGCAAGTTGAACTGTGGATGTGGTCCCCTGTATCTCAACCATGCAGTAGAAGAAGAAAAACAACTTTATTCATCACACATAGACTTGTGAAATTCCTCTCTACATTTAACCCATCTAAAGCAGTGAACACACAGACACACACATACGTGAGCAATAAGCACACACATACCCAGAGCAGTGGGTAGCCATGCTAACAATGCCCAGGGAGCAGTTAGGGGTTAGGTGTCTCACTCAAGGGCACCTCAGCCAAAGGCTGCCCCATGTTAACCTAACTGCATGTCTTTGATCTGTGAGGGAAACCGGAGCACCTAGAGGAAGCGCACGAAAGACACGGGGAGAACTTGCAAACTCCACACAGAAAGGCCCCCATCGGCCTCTGGGCTTGAACCCAGAACCTCCTTGTTGTGAGGCAACAGTGCTAACCACTACACCACCGTGCCACCCTTGGGTATAGACTGCTATGAATCCTGGATTTTGTTGTGACTTATAAGTATATTTTTGTGGATCCATGGCATAATGTTCTGAGCGCTGTTGCTGGGTGACATCGCAGCGCCTGTGCAGGCAGTGTGGGACATACCTTTGTGCACCTTTTGGTGAGACTGTGAGCAGCTACACCACTGGATTAAAACATCCTGACCACTTTTGGTGGACTCCCCCATTTGTATTGTTATTGTAAAGTGACCTTGGGTATGAGAAAGGTGCTATATAAGTTAAACTTATCATTTTTATTATTATATTTCTCAGATACCACTGTCTGACCAACGTCTATAGCAGAACAGTAAACTGTGTCATTGCACAAGGCCAAGCATTTAGTTACTTTCTGTTCAGCATATTCTTTGGTCCATATATATACGTCCTTCAGTTGTCTCTCATGTACAGCTAACCAGTCCTGTTTTGGATGACCGAAATCAGCAAACCTCAGAACTATTGCACTGGTCAGTCTCCTTTTTAAAGTATCAAAGGAGGCCTGATATTTGGAATTCCACATGTGAGGCAACAGCTGATTGAGGTTAGAAGGAGGCCCAGCATTTAGTAAAAGGTTCACCTGATCATGTAATGGGTCTGGTATCTTTGAGAAACTCTCTACAAAGCTTCTGTAATAATTACAGAAACCCAAAAATTATCTTAACACTTTCAGTGTGGGCAGCACAGTGGTGTAGTGGTTAGCACTGTTGCCTCACAGCAAGAAGGTCCTGCGTTTGAGCCCAGCAGCCGACAAGGGCCTTTCTGTGTGGAGTTTGCATGTTCTCCCTGTGTCTGCATGGGTTTCCTCTGGGTGCTACGGTTTCCCCCACAGTCCAAAGATATGCAGGTTAGGCTAATTGGGGGCTCTAAATTGACCATAGATGTGAATGTGAGTGTGAATAGTTGTTTTGTCTCCATGTGTTAGCCCTGTGATGACCTGGCAACTTGTCCAGGGTGTACTCTGCCTCTCACCCATAGTCAGCTGGGATAGGCTCCAGCTTGCCTGCGACCCTATACAGGATAAGCGGCTACAGATAATGGATGGATGGGATGGACTTTCAGTGTAGTAGGGATGGACCACTGACTTACAGCTGAGACTTTTTCTGGGTCTATGGAAAAACCATCAGCTGAAACTGGATGCCTCAATAATATCACTTTTTGCTGGAGAAATTGGCTTTTTCTCCAATCTTTATGCTAAGACCTGTTTCTTTGAGCCATTTTAGCAGTGTGTAATCTCTCCAGATGCTCCCTGAAAGTCTTGGATAATACTAGGATTTCATCCAAATATTTGAAATCCATTCCAAAATCCATTATTTGAAAGATTAAGTCATTCATGGTAGCCTGAATCGACCTTTCAAAGGTTGCTGGCTCAGTATATACTCTCATGGGCATCCACAGATGTACATAGAGTCCAAAATGGGCTATAAAGCCTGCCTTGTAATTATCTCTTTCATCTAATGGCAATTAATGGTAGCCAATAGCCAGCGCAGTGGTTGAAAAGAACCTTGCACATCTTGAGGCATCAAAACGCTCATCAATTCTGGCCAATGGGAAGGCATCTTTCTTGGATTTCTTGTTGAGCACACACCCCTCTTCTTGGTATTTGGTGATGTCATAGCTCTTTTTAAAATAAGAGTCCCCATGGCCAAAATCAATGCAGTGCAAAGGGTTACAAAAGAAAATGGATACAATTATGACCTAGGAAAAGGGACATAATAATGAACCATTTCCAAGCATTTTAAGTACCACATTGCTACAAAAGTATTAATAAACATGCAAATTGTTGATACTTTCATTTTCTGAAAGTCAAAGATACTGTATAAAGAATATACTGTATACACACTGATTTACAGCAACTGCCACATTTCATTCATTCATCTTCAGTAACCACTTTATCCTGGTCAAGGTTGTGGTGGACCTGGAGGCTATCCCAGTAACAATAGGTCATAGAGCAACATGCACAGCCTCACAGAGTCTCATGCACAGACTCATTCACAATTTAGACTAGCCAATTCACATACAGGCATGTTTATGGGAAGTGAGAGGAAACTGGAGAACCCCAGGCAAACCTATACAGACAGAATATGCATAACTTCACAGAAACATTAACCTGAGGTCAGGATCAAACTGGTAAGTATGGAGCTGTGAGGCAGCAACACTACCCATTGTACGTACCACCATGCAGCTAACTGCCACATTTTGATACAAAATTCATGTAGGGAGAATGTCAGTGGCAGATAGGCAGAGATAAAGATATGTGTCCTGTCATTTAAGAAGCATAAACATGCTGCTGGTACAGTTTATTTTGAAATGTCCCAAGCTTTCCTTCATCCTAAAAAAAAATATAAAAAATAAAATAATAAAAAATAAAATAAAAAATGGGTAACATCTACATGTTCCATATACTCTCCTTTTTCTCCTCCAGGGTTTTGGAAATCCAAGTTTACCTTTCGTTATGTTTGGACAGGATTGTGTTACTGGTGCAATAAAACACCTTTTGACCCAATGCAATAAAATATGAAATTCTTGACTGTCTGCTGGCTACATGGTGGCTCTGTCTGAAAGGCAAACTGTATGCTCGACCTGCCATGTTATGGAACTCTCTGGAATCCTGTGGAATCTGTGGCTCAACAAACCATGGGCTAAAATAGCCTGTTATGCTTAAGGGCAGTGTAATAAGCTTGAATGGTTATCAATCCCAAATCTCAAAAGTGGTTGCTTGAGCTGTAATTTAAAAAAATATATATAAATAAAAAAAATAATAATTTATAAACTACTTTGACAAAAAGCCATTTGTCACCAATCTTCCTTGGAAATATAACATGACAGACACTACAAACACCTACACCACAGTGTCAACTTCTCAAGCAATTTGCACCTATACTATACACTGGAGACTGCTATGTGTAGAGTGTGTGTATTGGAGACCAGTTCCACTTAAAATGGAACTTTACACTGACCATTTGCATAGCCCATTTTATTCAGACAATATTGTATTGAAAGCATGCTTTAATGACCTATTCCACAAAATATCAAATGGTTGACCTTGGGTGCTGCTTTAAAAGGAATGGCAATAACTGTACAGCAACAAAAACAACAACAACAATAATACTTTGGGGTGGCACGGTGGTGTAGTGGTTAGCACTGTCACCTCAGAGCAAGAAGATTCTGGGTTCGAGCCCAGTGGCCAACGGGGGCTTTTCTGTGTGGAGTTTGCATGTTGTCTGTGTGGGTTTCCTCTGAATTGAATTGAATGCCTTTATTGTCATTGCACAGCTGTACAATGAAATTTCAGTGAAACTCTTCAAGTGGTACATCCAATATAAAATAAAAGTCTAATATAAAAAAGGCACATGTCTAAAATTAAAAAAGGCTAATAAAAATATATATAAAAATATAAAACAGCACACATCACATCAGCAGACAGTGACATAAAACAACAAGTTAATAAATAGATGAGCAAGTGTATTGCACAGTCAAGGAAATATTACACAGAATATTGCACATACTTCAACAAAGAGTTGAGTTGTTTTATGGCACTTGGATAAAAACTGTTCATGAGTCTGGAGGTGCGGGCCTGTTTGGACCTATAGCGCCTTCCAGAAGGCAGCAGCATAAACAGGCTGTTTCCTGGGTGAGAACAGTCCTTAATGATGTTTTCTGCACAGGGCAAGCATCTGGTGTTATAAATGTCCATCAGCGAGGGCAGCTATGTCCATATAATGTCCTGTGACAACTTCCTGACTCTCTCCAGAGCCTTCTTGTCAGCCACGGTGCAGCTCTTAAACTACAGCAAGATGTCGTGGCTGATGATGCGTTCCACAGAACATTTGTAAAAGGACAACAGCAGTTTCTTGGACAGGTTGACTTTTCTCAGTGACTTCAAAAAGTACAGTCTCTGCTTTGCTTTTTTTCACAAGAGCACTGGTGTTAATAGTCCATGTGAGGTCCTGAGAGATATGTGTTCTCAAGAATCTGAAGTCGCTGACCCTCTCCACAATGTCCCATTTGATGTAAAGAGGGGCAGGTTCCTCCCTCTTCATCTGAAAATCTATTACCAACTCCTTTGTTTTTAGAGGAGTTGAGTACCAGGTTGTTGTCAGAACACCAAGCAGTGAGTTTCTGAACTTCATCCCTTTAGGCAGTCTTGTTGTTATTATGTATCAGTCCTACCACAGTAGTGTCATCTGCGAACTTAATGATGTTGCTGTCATGGACAGGTGTACAGTCATGGGTGTATAGTAAAGGACTCTGTACACAGCCCTGGGGGGGGGCCACCAGTGCTGAGAGCCAGGACTGAGGAGTGGTGGAACCCCAGCCTAACTGACTGTGGACGGTCTGTTAGAAAGTCCTTGATCTATCTGCACATGTGATGGCTGACACTCAGACTGTAAAGTTTGGACATCATTCTGCTGGGTGTGATAATATTAAAAGCAGAACTAAAGTTCACTAACAACATTCTTACATATGAGCCGGGTTGTTCCACATGCGTCAACACGCTGTGGAGGGCTGTGTTGATGGCATCTCCTGTCGACCTGTTAGCTCTGTATGCAAATTGATGCTGATCCAAACTGGGAGGGGGAGAGGCTTTGATGTGTTTTAGCATTAGCCTTTCAAAGAACTTCATAACCGTTGAGGTAAGAGCTACAGGTCTGTAGTCAGATGGTTTCTTAGGGATGGGCACAATGGTGGCAGATTTGAAGCATTTGGGGACAGTACAGGAGGCCAGAGAGAGGTTGAAGATAGAAGTGAATACCTCACTTCTTACCTCATATCTTACCTCAGTCAGCTGGTCCGCTCAGCCCTTCAGTCCTGGGATACCGTTGGGACCGGCAGCCTTCCTGGGGTTCACACCATGGAGCACTCTCCTGACCACCTCCATACTGACTGTGAGTGCCAGGTCGCTCATGGGTGATAACAGTGTGGACCCAGTCTCTGCCTCAGTCACCTCAAAACGTGTGAAGAAATGGTTGAGCTCCTCAGCTCGGTTCCTGCTGGTACTGGTGTTTGAATTTGTGCAGCCGTTAAAGTTTGTGGGGTGCTGGATTCCCTGCCAGATGCGCCGAGGGTCCCCCTCGCAGAAGTGTCCCTCGATTTGCCTACTGTAGGCTGCTTTTGCCTCTTTGATGCCCCTTTTTAGATTGGATCTGGCAACGCTGTACACTTCCATGTTGCCAGACCTAAAGGCTGTGTCACGGTCTCTCAGCAGCTGCTGGACATCTCTGGTCATCCACAGTTTGTTGTTTTGATAACATTCATTTGTCAACAGTGACCTTTTCAGTACAAGTATGAATGTAAAACAAAACCATGGATGTATAGTCCTCTAAATCCTGTTGTGCAAATAGGTCCCAATTGGTGCACTCAAAGCAGTCCTGCAGTTGTGGAATTGCGTTCTCAGGCAAAATCCTTGTGTGTCTCACTCTAGGCATAGTTTTCTTAATGAGAGGTCTATACGCCGGGGTGAGAAAGAGGGATAAATGGTCAGACTGGCCTAAGTGAGGATGTGGTCCAGTGTGTTTTGACCTCTCATTGGACGTGTAACATGCTGGTGGAATTTAGGGAGGACGGTCCGTAGGTTTACATGATTAAAGTCCCCAGCCGCAATAAAAATCCCAAGGGGATGCAAAGACTGGAGTATGCTAATGGCTGTTAGCAAGATGTTTAATGCTGCATTAGCATTAGTGCTGGGTGGTATGTAAGCAGCCATGACAATAACAACAGTAAACTCACGCGGCAGACAGAAAGGCCGGTATCTCAATGTGACACACTCCAGATCAGGTGAGCAGTGTCTCTCAATCACTGTAGCATTTGTACACCACCTGTTGTTAGAGTAGATGCACAGCCCTCTGCCTCTGCTCTTACCGGACTCACCGTTTCTGTCAGCCCGGTGCGCTGTGCGTCCCGTTAGCATGATAGCCTTGTCCAGGACACTCAAGTGCAGCCACGTCTCTGTTATCACCATCAGCAAGCAGTTCTGCACTGATTTTTGTGCATTGATGATCAACGTTCGCTCATTCATCTTATTATTAAACAATCTGGCATTGGTCAGGAAGATGCTGGGTAGCACTGGCCTGTGCGGGGCTTTCCTCAGTCTGGCCTGAATGCCGGCTCTGCAGTCGCGGTTCTGGCATTGTTCCCTGCGCTGCCTCTTGTGTCTTCCGCCCGGTATGGTGATCCACGAACACTCCGCTGGTCATGCGATCTCTGGCGGCAGATAGTCAATGTAAAAACTTTTGGTGAAATCTGAGTCACCACACAGTGTCCCAGTCCTTAACAAGTCTTGCCATTTGTATGTCAAGGTTCCCGCCGATGAAAAAACAAACAAAAGAAAGACAAAAGGAACAACTGCATCGAGGAGAGTGAAGTTGCTACATTCTTATGCGCCACCATCTTGCAAAGTTCATGGGAAGAGCACCTCCGCAACACTGTGTGCTGAGATATTGCGGAGAGGCGCTGCTTCCGGTTATCGCGTTGCATGATCCACAATGACTAATACAAAGCGATACCTGCGTGCAGATCAATCTAATGGCCTGATGAGATCCATGCCAGTTCTTTCTAAGGGGATCTCCATCCGTGGCAGTGGGCTCAATGGCACTTTTGGTGTGGCCGCTGGATTTACCAACTGACATTCACGACAAGCCGCACACCACTTGTGGTCATCTGCACAAATCCCTGGCCAATAGAAACGGGCCATGAGTTGATTGTGTTTTATTCTGCCCCAAATGCCCAGCCATAGGATTATGAAGAGCCACATGGAATAAAAGTTCCCTGCGGCTCTTTGGGACCAACATCTGTGTTATCTTTTCCTTAGTTTGAGTGTCCTGTGTCACTCAATACAGCCTATCCTTGATAATACAAAAATGCAGGCAGGAAAGCACAATGTTAGGCTGGAGGATTTGACCATCAATTACTTTCACTTGTTCAAAGGTGTGTCTCAGAGACTCGTCACATGCCCGCTCCAATGGGAAGTTCCCTAAGGGATTCCCCAGAGAGGAAGGAGGGCTCTCCCCACTCTGTGTTGTCATGATGTGAAACTGACTCAGAAGTGCCTGAGGCCGCTTCCCCAGCCAACGTTGCAGCAAGATCCTCCAGGGATGTGCTACTGCCAGACTCGCCCACGATTATTTGTTTCATTAATGTTTTAAACCCTGGCCAGTCGGTCCCCAGGATCAGTATATGAGTGAGACTCAAACTAACTGCGGTCTCTATGCTATGCTTTTCTCCACACAAGTGGATAGTGATGGGCATCGGTGGATATTTTTGTACATCACTGTGCACACACTTAACCTTCACCAAACGTTCATTGCCCAGTGCCCCGCATGGAGTCAGGCTTTGATGTATGGAGGTCTGATTACAACCTGAATCCACCAAAGCCTGATGTGTACTCCCTTGAATACTCACAGCTATCCTGTACACTCCTGCTAGATCAGGGGAAGCCTGAAGTGCATCGGGGACGCGAACCAGTAGCCCCGCCTCCTTGTGGAAGTGCTAATTCCCCACTTTCCCTCCACATTTACAGACCTGCCCAGGCCTGCTCGTGGTTCTGGTGGGCATGGATGAGTTCATTTGCGGGGGGAGAGAGAGAGGGGGTTAATGGCAGGACAGATTAGGGCTGCACAATTAATCATAATAAAATTGCGATCTCGATTCACACCTCTATGCAATCTCATTTCTAAATGTCAATGATTCTTCTGCAGTTGATTACATCAGCTGCATCAAAACAAGTGCTCCTACTTTTCCAAAGGGAATCTCAAGTGCCCCCTAATTCTGCATCATCTTTGCTTTCTCCCTCAACCAATGACAATGCAGCTTTTCACCACGTGGTGCAGTGTAGCAGAAAGGTGGTAGTAGAGGAGCAGAGCGAATGAGTGTGAGAGAGAAGCAGAGAAAATTTTATGGTAAGAGGAAATTAAAAGGGAAAAAAAAAAAAACCTGAAATGAATCCAGAAGAAAACCCAGCTGATAGTGGTGTGAACCAAGTGAACGATCCCACTGTGCTCATACCAAAAAAAGGTTCTATTCAGTGGTGTGGAAATATTTTGGATTTAGGCAAGACGATGATAGTCAATCTTAAATACATTGTAAGCAGTGTTTTGACACGCACACATTTTTTTTAATTAGCTTTTTACCATAGCAAGATCCATATACAGTGCTCAGCATAAATGAGTACACCCCTTTTGAAAAGTAACATTTTAAACAATATCTTAATGAACACAATTTCCAAAATGTTGACAAGACAAAGTTTAATATAACATCTGTTTAACTTATAACGTGAAAGTAAGG
>JAODLJ010000013.1:13290510-13301948 GCA_027576115.1 Cathorops melanopus
GCACACCGAGCCGAAGGTGGAGGTGTTTCATGATTGGACCAGCCCTGTGTCAGTAAAGAAAATATCCAATGGGCCGCGTAGATCAACGTGTGTGGGCTGGTGGTTAGGGAACTTGCGCTTAATTTTTTTTTTTGCTGAACGCAGATAGGACCAAAGGGGGTGGTGTTTGACCATGTTATTGGGCCAGCGTCGATCAGGCCGCTGATCTGCTGATTTTATGGGCCGCTCAGACCAATAGGCTAAATAATAATAGCCTAATTTAAAAAGTGTCGGGACCATCGGCCCAAATAGCACATCGGCCCACCGGGAAAATGCCCGGTATGCCCGTTGGCCAGTCCGTCCCTAAATGTGTCATATCAATGGCTGCTGTGGATGTGCTATAATACTAGCTTTTATCAGAGAAATAGAACTACAAGCTGCTTATAAGAATCAATAAGCAACTAAAAAAAGTGATAAATCCATCACTCCCTCTCAGTAGAGTCAGAAAGTCAGATGAAGATGACAAAAGGGGGGTTGAGGATTAAAAGCATGTGAAAAAGATGCGCTCTGAGACCGCATAATTTTGTTGGCATGAGCATTGTCCAACTGAAGCACTGTACTAAGACACCTGTGGGCCAGAGCCATCAACACACACAGCGGTGCAGCTTAAAAACAGCTGGCTTTCAACTGTCCAGTAATGTACTACCATCTGTCCCCTAAATCCTGCACACTCCCCTTCCTTTGAACCCTTTGAACACACTCCCCTTGGCCTATTTACCATTCAGAACTGAGGGACGAAAGAAAGCTAACCCTTTATCCAGAGAAATGACAATCATATCTGGCCTGCCACTGGGGGACAAGCTGCTAGCAGGGGGAAAGAGTAGCATCAGTGAGACACAATGTCTGTTTGTCAGCGTGGATAAAAAGCAAGACGCTATGGACATGATTCACAGAATCAACCTCCGCTGTCTTTGTGCTCACTTGTCTTTCAAGTCACACTAGTTTTTTTTTTTCTCCCTTTTCCTCAGCAAAAGAATTCAAAAGAAGTTTCTCGTAATTATAATTTTGCAAACGGAAGTTTGCTCCAAGTTCCTTTGACATGAGTTCATACCGGTAAGTAATAATACAAGGGCTTCGACTGTGTTGACTCTTTTTTTGAAGTGGCCGTCGTTCGTATTGCAACACAAGATCCAGTGTAGAAGAAAGGCTAATTTTTGTAGTGTGTAAGCATAAGATTTTATTCAACACACCCCAATCTTCCTATAAATTATTTTATAAACACAGTGAAAACATGATACACAATCAGTCAGAAAGCTGGATTCATCTCTACTTTGGTTTTGTTTACCATTTATGTTTAGCAAGTGAGCTATCTTGCAAGCAACCTACCCTAAGCAAGGTAAACTGTGTATATACAGGATGGACAAATCACTACCCTGCGTTGCTTCTTGACCTTTCATTTTAGTGAAGTTTTCATTTGGTGTGTCTACTATGCTTAAACTTAATATACTCAATTCTGTAACTATGGCACAAGCTACAAATCGCAAATCCCGCTGCTGCGCAACACACACTGGCCAGGGCACGAAGGGTGAATCTGCTATCTAATGAGCTATTTAATTAGATGTACACGTACGACAGGTAAGCTTTTCAGAATCAGGAACATACAGGTATGCGGAAATACTGACAAAACCAAAATAAAGTCCAGTGCAAAGCTGCTAATCACTTTGCTAGCCAGACTTTTACTTTGACAGGACAGAACACAATGTCTCAGAGCCAAGATATTGGCCAAAGTTTTTTTGTTGTGGACAAAAAGCAGTGTTCTATACAATATGCTACTGGAATGCACTTAACTAGCTTCAGTTTTTTTAAGCTATGTTTATGGTCAATTCAGTTTCTGGGCAACCAAAACATAGGACTGGCATCACCCAGGAACTTTCATTTAGCTGATGAATTAGTGATTTGTCCAACCCTGATGTAGGATCTAAATGAATTGAGAAAATCTGAACTCCACTGCTGAAAGTCTCCTGAATCTCATACAAAGTGACAAATAATAAATAGCTAAATGTACAGAAAATGGTGTACTTTTCAGCACTGCTCTTCCGGTTCCACCTTTAGTCACAACGTTGTACTGTAACACAACTGTGGTGGGGTTTCAGAAAGGGTAAGAGTCACCTGCTCCCTAAATATGTGCACGGAACAGACACAATAAGACAATGGCTTGTCTGTGTGCTGATAAGAAAACTGAAAAGTAAAAGAACAGTGGGAACTGTGGAAGACGAAATACAATGGGGAAGCGAACATGCGAGTGCGGTTGGTGTGGTCAGCCAATGGTGGGATCCAGACGGCATGTACACACACCTTTATTGTGTGACGGTTCACCTCAAGCCCAGTTCTCCTTCTCTAAAGGCAAGCACAAGCCGGGGGCCAAGACAATAGCTCACATTGTTGTGCCACTTTCAGCTATGTTATGGCGTGTATGATGTAACCTGCCCACTACAGCCCAGTGATAATCTACACATAAAGACCTGATAATAATAAACAGGCCATATTCAACCTTTCGGAGTATTTCCATTAACATCAACTTTAATTCATCGTACCAGGACAAACCTTTAGAAATCACTACACTACAAAGCAAGGGAATACCTAAAGCAGTACAAGTTCAAAACACTGATTTCCCTCTGATGAATCACATTTTATTCTGAAACACCACACTGTGCTGGACTGGTGTATTCCTGCCTTGAACCCAGTGTTCCTATGGCCCCCTAAGTGTATACCGAAGATGAATAAATAAAATGTAACACCAGAGCATTTTATCAGCCTGCCTTTTTTTAAGAGCTTGTGTATTAAACTGTATGCTTACCCTATACCATGGTGGTGTAGTGGTTAGCACTGTTGCCTCACAACAAGAAGGTCTGGGTTCGAGCCCTGTGGCCGGCGAGGGCCTTTTTGTGCGGAGTTTGCATGTTCTCCCCATGTCCGCGTGGGTTTCCTCCGGGTGCTCCGGTTTCCCCCACAGTCCAAAGACATGCAGGTTAGGTTAACTGGTGACTCCAAATTGACCGTAGGTGTGAATGGTTGTCTATGTGTCAGCCCTGTGACGGCCTGGCGACTTGTCCAGGGTGTACCCCACCTTTCGCCCGTAGTCAGCTGGGATAGGTTCCAGCTTTCCTGCGACCCTGTAGAACAGGATAAGGTGGCTAGAGATAACGAGATGAGAGTGTTCTTTTTTGTTTTTTGCAAATTTGATCAATAAAACCTTTATACAAAACGTCCGACAAAATAATTTCTGCTTAGAATGTAAACAAACCAGTGAAATGACAGTAGCAATTTGTAAAAAATTGGGGGAAAAAAATGTTCTTACCATCAAATATTTTTATTCCATATTTTCTTGCTCTTTTTTGTATTTTTTTGGGGTTTTGCTTTTGAGTAGAGTTTTTATTTCGTCCTTGGTTGGTTCAGCAACATGTTCCACCATTTTGTTACTCACAGTATATGAGCTGATAGCCTTGTAGTAGAGTAGCCAATCAGAGTGTACGATTGCTCATGCCCAGTGAATGTGGATATACCCTACAGTGCCTTTTTATCCTCTTTTCTTTGTCACACGGATTTGAGGAAATGCACTGTGAGTTATGTTTGATAGACTGGCGCAAGAGGTCATGCAGGCAAAATGACAATCATTGACAGTCACTGCAGCAGAGAGTTTCTTTACAATATTGTGTTCACAGGGGCTACATGATTCTTCATGGATGTTTATGCGAAATGTCTGCTCTCTGCAACTCAACCGTGTGGATCCTTTCCTTCCATCAGCATTCGGTCGTGAAGATTTATTATGACAACTGAACACCGCGGACATGCAGACATTGTAACCTCTGCAAGGAGCAACATAGTGAATGGAAGTGCATCCTGTCTAACAGGAGGAATTTATTCCAGTTGGCTGTGTGGTGACTTGCCTTGTTCCAACGTCTTATTGTTGGGCTCAAGGGGTTAATAAGGCGAGTATATTTACACTAAGTCTTCACTAAGCCCTCTCACTAGTGCTGGCACTCGTGTTCATCTCTCTGTTCTTCCTGTAATTGATTGAACAGTGTAGATGTCGTCAGATTTATTGCTTATTGTTTTGTGTGTGTGTGTGTGTGAGACAGAGAGAGAGAGAGAATGTGTGAACACATGCCTGAGGCAAATGCATAGTCATGCCCTCACCTGCAGCAGCCTATCATTACATCCAGCACAGAGACAGCCCCGTACCAGTCCACAAGTTTTGACACACACACACGCATTTACTTTGTTCCTTGTGCCTAGCCACTCGCGCAAACATTGTTACAATTATTGCCTTGTACAAAACACCCACGCTGACAACCACAAATACCTTTCTGCTATTATCTTTTTCTTTAGGTTGTTGTTTGCCTGTGATGACACACACCTTTATTATACATAAATCAGAACCTTTTAATTCAACCTTGTTTCTGTACAACATGTATGGGCCTGCCTTGTTGCTAGACTGATCCTTGAGAAATCTGCAGCACTCCTGTCTTGCAGGAAGTGTGTGCACGTGTGTGTGTGTTTCAAACTTAACCTTCAGAAATTGTTGTTAGAAAGCTGAAGGATCAATCAGTTGACTTTGTACAAAGCAAAGCAAACCTCTCCTCTACTTAACGCTTCCTTTTTACAACGATGCGCAGAATGATGAGCTTCGTCCTTCTTGAACTACGATGAAATCCTCTGTTCTATAGAGCAGAAAAATGAGGTCCAGTGACCCCCAGGAATCCATGAAGCATAGCCGGAGGGGTCTGTGATTTTTCTTCACGTTACACATTACAATTTAGTTATCACAACACCATTATCTTCTACTTTATCTATTAATTTATTTTTGATTTATTATAGTTATTAGTCTGCTTGAATGGTCACTTGGATTGACTCATTAATCCTGAATAACTGAAAAACAAAAGGCCAATAAATAATGTCAGCCTGGACCTAGTATGTTCTGGCTGTGAAAAGCTCAAGAATAAAATGCTCTATGACTCTAATAAATAGACAAACTGTTACTGTAGGGGAGAGTAGGGAGACTTGGGACCATTTGCATTCCCATAAATTAATTTCAACCAGTCAGGTTTTAGATTCCACCAGAACTTAGATGTTACCCCTTAGAGTAAGCAACTTCCTTTGGAGCCACAAAGCTGAACACTGCAGTAAGGTCTGTCAGCCAAAGCTTGTATTTTCTACTTCGTCTCCACCTCCATTCTATGGTGTAACGTACACTGGTGAATTCGGGATTTTTTAGGAATTCAAATATGTAGCCCAGAGTTACCATATATAGAGGATATTACATGGTTGTGTGAAGATATGAAGTTTATCTTCAAGTGGTGAATATGTATTTTCATGAGTGAGCAGTGAACAAGTGAAAATATTTTCAACGTGAGAAGATAAACTTCATATCTTGGTGCCACTGTGTAATGTTATTTTTATATTATATGGCCACAGCCACAAAAACAATATACAAGGTAATCAAAGGTATTTTAATTTTGAACTGGTTTGCCATTTTGACAACACATGTCTAGTCAGTGGGAAAACACTGGGAGTGACATCATCGGAGTGAAATATCGTAAATTATTATACATACCGGTACAAGCCACTTTTTCCATGGAATAAAAACATGTATTCTATTCCTTCTAGTGGATTTATTGATGGCATGCAATATTGTTATCATATCGTTTATCCTCCATGTATTATGCCACTCTCCCCAATGGAGAATAAGCATGCAATATTATTACAATATTGCACACTGTCAAGACAACAAGACGTCACACGTCAGAGCTTCTGTGACTATCCAATGACAAAACCTTTCTGTTGTGCATGTGCACAATCATTTCTTTGTTGGCTGGGAAAGAGAGAAGAGAAGGCTAATCCAGTGCTACTGCTAGGATTAAACACAAAATAAATAAACTGAAACTGAAGACGTGCTGAACACCCAAAAGGCTACCAAAACTTCATTATATCTTCTTCACGCATATTTACAAGAGAAAAACATACCAACGGACATCGAAAAACTGGAAAAGGGACATCTCAGAAATGTAAAATTTCCACACTCACGAGTGATTGTGGCAATTTGGAAACAAACATGGCCGCGAGGTTTGCTTAGTTAAAAGCGGAAGATTGAGAGAATTTTGGCTGCCAGGTCACTCTGTTATGTGCAGTTGTCAGTGTTGATTTTAATAGTAACTAAGTAAATTACACAGGGAAGATAATGATAATAATAGTCGCCTTGACTGCGCTAGCATCGGCCTTCACTAACACTACACCAGCTGGAAGGTAACGGGACTGCTGTGCGAACAGCACTGAGTCGTGAGTAAGCTAGCATTGGCCTTCACTAATGCTACTGCTACACCAGCTGGAAGGTGACTGGACTGCCGTGCTAACAGCACTGAGTCACGGGTAAGCTAGCATCGGCCTTTGAGAATGCGGATATGAAGTGTGTGTGCATGTATAATAAAAATAATATTGGCAGGCTTTTTTTCGTGGTCTATCGTGATTCTATTCAGCTTGCATGATATTGAACTTGTCTTCAACTCGTTCAGGATCATGCTAGCTGAATGGAATATATCTGCTACACTACTCAATGCCAGCCAATATTATTTAAATATGTCACTCAGGTCTGTGATGCATTTCGCATGAAAAACGTGAGTTTTTCAATATGAGAAGATAAACTTCATATCTTCAAGCCAGTGTGTGATTTTCTTTTTATTATATAGAAACATTCACAAACAAAAAGTACCCAAATTTATCAAAACAATTCATCAATTTCCTCATGAGTGACATGTACAGAAATGTGTCACGGTTTTGGATCTGCGTGTCCCGGATGTAGCTCATATGAAAAATACGAGTGGTGTATTTCCCAGTAAAACACTTGTGTCCATATAATCAATAGTATTATTTATTAAACTTATATTCTAGGGAAAAACATTTAAGGATTTTTTTTTTCAAAATGGCCAGGTGAGAAGAGTTGGGACAATTGATGTTAGTTTTTTTTCCCCTTGTGGTTTATAAATATAAACTTGTTAAATTTTTTTGTGAAAAATTTGAGTGTACCTACATGAGGATTAAACTTATTTCAATCTTTCTTTAGAATGAAACTGTTTTGTTTAGTCAGGTTTGAGTGAACTGACATTTTTCTACAGCTGTACCAGCATTGTGCGTTTATACAGTTCATAGATTACAAGTTTTGATAATAAATAAAAATTTAACATGTAAGCCTAGGTATTTTATTTTTGTTCCATGTCTCCCCTCAATGTCTCATGTCTCCCTGCAAAAAATAATGACAGAAAAAAGTGAAGCCTGAAGGCCAGTATAATGTGACAAGCTGAGAAACTGTTGTGGTAAGATTAAATAGTATAGTAAATACTCTCTAATGCAGTATAAATGTGACTGCTACCTGCAAAGAATTTCACACAATCTACAAAAGATGAAAACTTGTCCCAAGTCTCCCTGCTCCCCCCTATACTTTTAAATAATGTTTATGAAATAAATCTGCACTAAGGGTTTCACTTTCACAAATTTCACTTGCAGTAAAAGGAATCCCTGGACACCTTTTCTACACAAGACAAAAGTTCTTGTGTACACTGCAAGTGTGTGTGTGTGTGTGTGTGTGTGTAAAATTAGGAATATTTAAAATTTCATTGTGGTATTGTTTTGTTGGGGTCATCACCAATTTTTCACAAGTCAGCTGTAACATGCAGTCAAATCTGGCAGGCTACAGTGTGTCAACACTGACTCCAAAGTCTGACACACAGGAGTCCCCAGACTCCATTTCTCCATCACTTCATTGAATATTCATCATCCTGAACTTACAGAGGTCATTCACAAGTTCGACAGATTTACAGAATTTTCCCAGCAGCACAAAAGTCCACCCACAGGAAGTAAGAGCATTGGATCAATAGAAATACTGTCCTTTCATAGGTTAAGTAAAAAAAAAAAGGGGGGGGGGGACACTTTTTTATATATATAGTCTGAAGAAACAAAAAGATATAAGACACAACTTAATAGCAAAGTTGGAACAGTAGAAATAAATGTGCTGGAATTCACAGGGCAGTGCTGTCTGGGAAATATTATTTCTGATTATTTATTTGTTCAGCACTCTCCAATCAAGTCATGAGTATTTTTTTCCACTTTAATCGCATTATCCAGCAAAATCTGTATGTCAGGAGAAAAAAGTATGATGTTACTCAACTGTTTGCTATGATCACTAAGGGGATGCGACTTCTGAAATCAGAAGACTGCCTGTGTGCAAAACACTGTCCCTTTTCTGGGATTTGTCATAACGAGGGTGTGTTAAAAATGATTAAATGACAACCCTGGATCGCTACTGTTCAATTGGACCATTATGCCAGTTACTTATAGTTCACGCTAACATTTACTGTAAAGTTTACAGTAATTTACTAGCAGAGAAAATAACTAAAACATATTTACAGTAAAGTCAAAGTCCCTCCCATGCCAGGACCTGATCTTCCCAGGCAGTCTCCCATCCTAGTACTAACCAGACCTTTAGGGCGCATTGGGTGGCGTTGATCTCCATTTCTATAGCCCTCAGCCTCTCAACTATTACATGACTAGAGTTACAGTCCTCTGGTAACCGTGAGAGTTTGACTCCCTATTCACTTCTGTATCGCAGTGTGCCTCAGCAGATAGCAGGAGGTACCATTTTTATGATGGCATGACCCGACCACAAGCAGAACTTGCGATCTCCCGATCGAAAGGTGGACACACTAACTACAAGTTCACAGTTTATTTACAGTAAAGTACCATAATATCTACACAGATAATTCCTGTTACTTTTACAGTATATTATTACAGCATGCTTCCAGTTATATAATTATAGGATAAAAGAAAACATAATCCAGTACATTTGCTCATTGAGCTGAGGCAGGAATACAACTGAACAGAAAATTAAACATCCTCCTCAAGGACCCAAATATGGCAACCTGGCCATGCTGAGATTTGAACCCACAACCTTCTGATCTGTAACTCAAAGCCACCACACCTCTAAAGCAAGTACGTGACAATTCTGTTAAAAATAATAATGGTACATTACTGTAAAAACATATATCCCGCATTATAACTAATTGTTCTAGTACCCCTATACCAAAAACATAGTATTGTGGGATTTTCTATGTCAGTGTTGTAGATCTGATGTAGCCTTAATATAGCACCTTGGTTCAGAAGCTCAGTGATTCATGTTACTCACTAAAATGAGACTTGATTATAGCACATTATACCACAGCACTATTGAATTCTTGCTTCTGATTGGTCAGAAGGTATAGTTCATTTTCTAGAACCACATGGCTTGGTCATTAATGCCAGCTACAAGTTAAATCACAGGTACAGTACTGTGCAAAAGTCTTAGGCACCCTTTTTTTCATACAAATTTTGTTCTAGATTTCTATTTTATGACTTCTACATTACTGAGTCTGTACAAAACCATTTTAGAGGTCCAAACAATCCTTTTCCAGCACAAAATGTAATATTACAGTTTAAAAAAAAAAAAGGTTGCATCTGAGCAGCATATGACATAACAGACCACTTTATGGATTAAAAAAGAAAACATAATGAAGGCTGCTGGGTTTTGCTGCAAAATCAAGAAGCAAGTGTGACAGTCAAAGTGTCCAGGAAAACTGTGGCTGGTTCTGCAAGATGCTCAGTAAAACCTACAGCTCCTTTCTTTATAAAACTGCACTCATTGTATCGGAATTTTTTTTTTAAAGCAAAGGGTCGTCTCACACCAATATTGACTTTGTTTCATTTATTATGACTTACTGCTGTTTGTAGTATATTTTTTTTAATATTGAAACATCTCATTTCATTATTTTTAAGCCATTTTTGCTTTACAGCATTTCTTTACATGTGCCTAAGACTTTGGCACAGTACTGTGTATATTCATTCACTCATTCTAATGTGTCATTGTTTCTAGACATTTATTTTGCACTTTTGGAGAGAGTTTCCAGCATCACTGCTTTGTAACAGTCAGAGGTAAAATAAATGTATGTTTTCAGACATGGGAAAGATTTAGCATTGGAAAATTGCTGAAAAAAAGTATGGGAATAAATCACTTCAGCATGTCATGTTATTGGAAAATAGTAGGCTTATAATCTATTGTTGTTTTCCTTCAACAACAACAACATGCCCGTCATGTTTTAATACTTAATGATTCGATTTTTACTTCTCTGAATGGTTAACATAATATCCATTGCTTATTTCTTATAAATACTTGAATATTAGGCAGAAGGCTCATGGCATGGTTAAATGCATATCATTTAAATGTTACCGGTACTATACAGTAAGCTGCAGAAAGTGAAAGACTCGGCTACTATGTTCAGTTTTCAGCAGTCATAATAAGACCATCAATACCATTTTTGTGTAAACAAGAATGAGTCAGTCATTTTCCTGTCTAAAACAATACAACCATTTAAACATTTTATGCAGCTTTGCATACAGTTCGGTCACAGTGTGTCCTGTACTGTAAGAGCCTTTAAAGTGAAGATGATTCTTTGATGTGGTGTGCAGAGCCACATGAGCAAATTGTCCCCCATCTGCTATCTTCTGGAAGAAAACTTCCCTGAAGTGTCCCTAGAGCTCAAAGCCACCCACTCAAGCAGATGTTCTTGTAACACAGGTCTATAAAGCAATGTGAGATCAGGCTATGGTCATGAATGCCCCACAGGCCCAGACATTAACAGCTCAATGCACTGAGACAGAAACTGAACAAAGGGATTGCAATATCTACCAGGGAGTCATATACTGACTATATACATATATACACACACACACACACACACACACACGAGATCAAGGCTTTTTTTATTTGTCATTTCAACTATACAGTTGGCACGGCACACCGTTAAAACAAAACGTTTCTCCAGAACCAATAGTGCTACATTAAACATCACAGGACTACAAATCTACAAATACAACAAAGTGCAAGAGTGCAACACTGCAGACAATAAACTACATGAACAACAATGAAAAAATGACAACTAGCACAAACAGTATATTGCCAACCTGCTACTGTTAATGTGCAGAAAATTGAGTGTGCATATTGAGGTAGTATATGAAAAGGGAATAAATAAATGTAAACTTTGTGTATGTGATAGACATTGTAAACATTGTAAAGTAATAGTGCATTATTGTTCATTGTGCAAAGATTGCAGTGTTAGTGGTGTGTTCAACAGTCCATGTGTATATCAGTCCAGTCCCTCAGAGTTGAGAAGTCTGATGGCATGTGGAAAGAAACTATTACAGAGTCTGGCTGTGAAGGCCCAAATGCTTCGGTACCTTTTTCCAGATGGCAGGAGGGTGAAGAGATTGTGTGAGGGGTGTGTCAGGCACAATGCTAGTAGCTTTCCATATGTATGTAGCATGTTGTGTAAATGTCCGTGATGGAGGGAAGAGAGACTCCAATGATCTTCTCAGCTGTC
>JAODLJ010000013.1:13349427-13361618 GCA_027576115.1 Cathorops melanopus
AATGTCGATTTTTTCACTATACATCTGAAATAGTGTATTAATGAGCTGCAACCCTGACTTTTGGACAAACCTGAACTTTTTACCTTTAAAACAAGGCTGAAACTGTGTTATACTACTCGTTAGCATGCCTAGCATGCTCTCGACTTGTTCATGAAAAACTCAAGACGTCCCCAGGCTAGCCTACCGTAATTACCATAGTATGCAGTCCAACCCCTGCGACAACGCAGAAAGAAGGTAAACAAAACACTGCTTTACTATACAGGATTCATGTGAACATTACAGGAAGATGCACTTGTATGAAAAACGGCAGAAATATTGCCAGAAACACCCGAGCTGCTGGTATGGTATGGATTTATTTGGTAAAATCCATACATGTAAAAAAAGATACAGTATAAACAGCACCAAGGACAACACAAAGTATAAAATACACTTATTTCCAATGTGGTCCTCTTGACAACAGCAGAAAACAAAATATAAGAGACAATAATAAATTGACAAAATTGTATAAACAATAATGAAAGTCATTAAAAAAAATGCTAACTGTAATCATCACAGAGTACAACTAGATTACAGAGATGGCACCAAAATGATTAAAAATTAGTTATACACACACACACACACACACACACACACAGAAAATCATAAAACTGGGTTTGGAATTTACTCCATAAAAACTGTTTCACCTGTTTCTTAAAATGATTGCGTGTTTCACTAGATTACACTGATCGAGGTCGGCTATTCCACAAACAAATTCCTGTATACCTAAAAGAACTCCAAATGGTTTCCGTAAAGTGTGATGGCACTTACAATACACGGCCGTATTCAACAAAATGGACCATAGTGCCAGCGACATTTCTTCACTGATTTCCTCGAGTATTTCAGATAATGACACGAATAGCGATGATCATGATAAACAAGCATGACCATATCAATTAGTTACACACAAGTGAATAATATTTATAAAGTTGCTTTAGTTAGTCATTACCAAGGCTTTTCTGGCAACACTAAAAAGACACTCAACAAACATCAAGCCGCTTAATTGCATCAGCAATTATTACGTTTATGCCAAAAGAAACTCAAAATAACATCATGCTTAATAAAAAAGTTAGGGAAGCCATAAAAAAGTGTTTTCTTACCCTTTGAAGTTCTCTTTTGTGAACTACTGACCGTGTGGTCTCGTTTGTCTTGTCCGCTTTTTGGCCGAAGATTGTGGGAATCGCATCTGGATTCAGTGCTGGCTTGTACAGTATTCCTAATGCCGGGTGCATCAGAGTTGTTTGAGTGAAAATTTTCTTCAAAATGTTCTGGGCACACAAGCTGCGTAAAGCAGTGTTTGTTTACCCTCTTTCTGCATTGCCGTGGGAGTTGGACTGTCTACTACGGTAATTATGGTAGGCTAGCCTGGTGACGTCTTGAAGTTTTTCATGAATGAGTCGAGAGCATGCTAAGTGTGCTAACAAGTGCTTATGCTGCCAGGAATGTGTAAAAACTTGCACACTTGCCTCTTGAACAGATTTAGGTAAGTCAGATTGTATGCAGATCTGTTTGTAGATAGTCTAGCAAGGTTACAGTCCACAAAATGAGGCAGCACTACTTTTACCGGGGATATAAATATGAAAAGTTACCTCCCTCATTCAGGTCACATACGAGTAGATCAGCTGTTCACCATTCCCTCGCTGTTTATCAGTGACCTCAGTATTATCTTCCCCCTCCACTTTTTTGTTAGAGAAATGGAATCTCTTTTTTTTTTTTCATATAACTTTTAATGAAATAATATCCAGCCAGAGGCAACTTCAAGTCTTACTCACTATGCGGAGCTTCTGTGTCTTGCACTCAAATGACATCAGAGCACTGCCGGAAACGATTGGGGGGATTTTTCTGATTGGTTAAAATATTTTCAATAGCGACCTCCATGAAATCGTCCATTCTGCATAGAAACTTGACTTTTGGAGATGGATATCTTAGTTGTGTAAGCTCCTTATTTTCAATTATTTACATGAATAGTTAGATTATGATATAAACTATCTTCATAACTGTATTTTAAAAAATGGGTTTTCTTTTCTTTTAACCCTCCCTAAATGGCAGCTGTTATGTCATAGGGAAGTGTTAGAAAACAGGTTTAAATTTAAAGAAAGAAATAATGACCAACACCTAAACAAGAAAAAATAAACCCAGGACAAAAATTGTATCAATTTCATAATGAACTGGTAAGAACTGTCAGTGTTTGGGCATGAGGACACTTAAATAAGCAATAAATGAATAAAACTGGGTGAAGGGGGATAATAATAACAATAAATAATAATAATAATAATAATAATAATAATACCATTATTACCTACCTCTCACCTCAAGTCAGCAGGGACTGGCTCCAGCTCAGCCATGACCCCGATGGATAATGAATAGATAATGAATGGATGGACTGAGAGGAAATACCTGTGTTTGGATATGTTCCATATTAAATACAGCCCTAAAAGTTAATTCTACGCAATTCTCTCCCCAACTAAGCTATGAAATTAAGAAAGGATTCATTCAAATCAGCCAGGAAACAACTCTTTCATGAGAAGGGGGGGGATCAATGCTTCTGCCACATCCTGCCTGTGGTAATCCATAAGAAAGCTGAAAATTTGAGTTTATTTAGCATTTGCAGTCAGCACATCATTTGTAAACATGTGGTTTCTGCCTGGAATTACAATTCAACCCGGGACACTAATTAACATACATCAGGGGATTCATCAGGGGACTATAAGACATCAGGTAATATGGGCTACTGTTTATTCCAACTTCAGATCATTCATTTTTTAGTGATAACTGAATTAAATATTATTCTAAGTCTGTAATTGGTACGTCTTATTTATCTAACACAGTGTCATTCTGTTCATGCTGGACCACTTCATTCAGCTTTTTTTTTTTTTTTTTAAGTACGTAAAAAAAATAAAATTCATTTCATGAATGAAATTTTGTACAACAGCAACATCTTGTGATTGAACATAGTACTGCAGTCCAGAAGCAGATATTTTAGTTGTCCACACGGTGGCAGCAAACACCACAAGTATTAATAACTGTATACAAAAGTACCACTAAAGACTGACTAGCCAATTAACAGAAAGCCATTTAAGTCTTGGATGTTGCCCAAAGAGCCAAAGGACTCAAAAACTTTCCAACACAGACAAATAAGTAATTTCTGAGGTAAGAGAAGACATTTACTCTAGATTACTCTCTTCTGAAAAGAGCTGCCCTTAAAGCAAAACACACACGTATAAATAAATAAATAAATAAATAAACCCAACACCAAAAAAAAAAAAAAAATCCCTTCAATCATGGCGGTAGTGCATAACATGCAGGAAGATGGAATGCATTACCCCCACTTTCATTTACTTGTGGATACACATGATGAACCCAGGTAGGAGAAAGAAGGAGGATGGAAATCACACAAACTGAAATGCTGTTCCTTTTTATACCTAAACCCCAACTCTAGTTAATTTCCTAACCTAATTTTAATCAATTTCAAATATACTGTCAAGGACACCAAAGATCATAAGGTTTAACCAAATATACAGATAGATGTCATTACTCCCTCTGGAATAGTCAGGTATTCAATGCAAATAAATGCTATATATTTTATGCATTTGGAACAAAATTGCTAAGGGCTTCTGTGTGGTGTAATCATCTATGTCCAGAGTTAGCTAGGAAGTATAGCCAGGTTTCATCTTCATCTCAATATTAGTGCAGTTTTAGCTAATCTGGAGTATCCATTCACTCATTCATACATAATAGGTCTCTCCTTCAAGTTCAGCTATCCTACGCTGCTACATAGGCAGTGGTTCTATAGATGTGTCGGCTTCATTATATGGACAAGGCATCCGTTAGTCTTCTCCCTCCAAAGATTAGTAGCAGTTATATTATGATAATGATTAACATGAAGAAAAAGAAGCCTTTATTCGTCACATGCACACTCAAGCACAAACTTAACCTTTATTATTATTCGTCACATGCACACTTCAAGCACAGTGAAGTTCATCCTCTGCATTTAATCCAACTGAAGCAGTGGACACACACATGCACACACAAATGAGCAACAAGCACACACACACACACACACACAGAGCAGTGGGCAGCTATGCTATAGTGCCTGGGGAGCAGCTGGGGGTTAGGTGCCTTGTTCAAGGACACTTTAGCCCAACCTCAGGCCATGGCTGCCCCATGTTAGCCTAACTGCATGTCTGAACTGTGGGGGAAACCGGAGCACCCGGAGGAAACCCATGCAGACATGGGGAGAACATGCAAACTCCACACAGAAAGGCCCTCATCAGCTGCTGGGCTTGATATGATCAAGGAGAAATCAGCCTGTGGATGATGGATACATTTTTAAAAGCAATTATAAGAAATTATTCCACTGTGAGTATGCTGTGCTACCCTGTCTTCATGCTATCTATAGAAATTGATCAAATTTGTGTTTGAGCAGTGACTATACCGTACAACCTCCCCACTGACTCAGTGAAGTTTCATGTCAGGGACAGAAAGAAAGAAAAAGACACAACGAGAGCAGGAAGTGCACTGAGTCATTCCGAACAACTCTAATTGTCCTGGAGGTTGTCCAAAGGCATTTAGCTACCACAAAGTGAGAACATAAAGTGCTGTGAAAAGAACAGATCAACAAATTATGACAGAACTGCTAACCAATAGACTTGCTAATCCTTACATTAATCTCTCTTCATTTCACAGACATCTCAGGCTGCTGCACTCAGCTCTGATCAGCACCTACAATTCTTTTAAGCCACATAGATACCTCCTCACACTGCTCTTATGCAAGAAAGGCTAATTTTGTTTGTCTCCATGACTAATATTCGTCAGCTTGATCTGAAATTCTGTAGTATCGAATGTGCTGCATTTAACACACCGTATCAGTTGAAATAATGATTTGCAAATGAGGGCAGTGACTGTGGCGGTAAAAGCTATTTTTAAAACAGGACTGTCAACATCAGTGCTTAGCAGCAAGAAGCCAAATAACATTACATTTCTGACGCATGTGTGTGTTGAGGAGCTGCTAATGTCTTTTACACCGATAACCCAGATTGCCTTTCCCATAATGAACACACTGGACACAAAATAAATGTGTTGTGAAATCAATATTACTCATATTGTATGCACTGTGAGACATTAATCATAAAACACACAGCAGTTATTTAGACCTGACTTAGTATAGTACTGCACTAGAGAGCCAGAACAAACGTTCTCCTCACTCTTCTGGCCTTACTCGTCTGCAGACTGTCATTCTCTCTCTCTCACACACACACACGTTCCCACACACCAGCCACAAACACATACAACTCTGAACAAAGGTGCCATTTTCCTCAGGAAGGGTCAGCAGTTGCCTCCGTCAGACAGGCGCTTGTTCTTGGTCAGACGCTGCCCAATCTCAGACTCTGCCACCTAAATTCCACCCCCCCATCCCAGGCTCTACTACCCTGGAGACAAGCTCCTTATTGTTTCTACACCCTAACAAATGACAACTCTGCTGCTCAGGCAAACTTTAGCACCATTCTAAAACACACACGAGAAAGATAGCTGGAACAAACAGTGTAAGGGTGAACGGGTAAATGCAAGATAACATCCATCTATCTATATATGCCACCATACTGCCCATACACATATACAGAATTATTGGCACCCTTGGTAAACATGGGGAACTCTAACCATTAATTGAGGTTTTGCTTCCCTAACCTCTATCATTGCCCTAACAGTGGAAATGGACATTTTCACTCGTTCTAGAGCCAGTGTCTCATTTATATCTCATTTAATTGTCCTCTAATCGTTCCCATATTGATGAATGACCAAAGGAATTTTGCCCCGTGTGAAACAGGAAGTCATGGGTGACCAGTTCAGAGTTCCTAAACACTCAGGTGAAAAGTATAAATATAACTGGACATGTGTTTCAGTTACATACAAAACACTAACACAATAGTATTCTACACACCTACCATGCATTATAAATTGTTATGGGAGTTATCATATTAATCGCTATGGACATGATAATACTTTTCAGTTATTATTTGTATTTTGGACCATTGTCAACACAGCAGTTATAGTGACAAGGCAGTGGCATCTTAGTGTGTGTGTGTGTGTGTGTGTGTGTGTGTGTGTGGCACTTGTACGAGTATATCAGACACAGTGATTGCGCCTGGAAATTACAGTTTGAGGCTCTAAGTTATTGTATAGCCTATCAGTTAATAAATCACATGGCAGGTAATCCCCCCCCCATTCACCACCTGTCTCACCATACTTCCGCACTCAATATGCTTATCGGCACAGTATATATTAAAATACCATCACCATGTCAGTGGAACTGCTGTGCTGGAAATGGCCCACCACCCAAAATAGGAGGTTGTACTACATCTGACCATATGCACCTTTACTATCTGATCCTCTAAAACATGAAGCAAGCACACTGACTGACTGCAGCATAATGTGAAACATTGCCCATCCCCATGTGTTTCAATGACAAAACAGCCTATTTTAAATGTCACTTTTCTCATCTAACTGTCTTTCCATCTACAGAGTCTAATTCAAACAGTTTTCTGTATGCTGATATGTGCACATTTTTTTATTTTCCCCCTCACAAATTAATTTTTAACATGTTATTTGACAATATCTTAAGAAGGCATGGATACACTTGAGAATGAAGTGACGGATCGCCTTCACAACACGCTGGACCTTGGTGCTGGGAAAAGGAGATGGACCTACCAAATGAGTATGTATACTTGACTTCAACTCTCTTCTCTACCACACAGACTGGTTCCAGATAGTAGCAGGAAACCCCTACTGTGCAAACTCTGGCTCCAAATTTGACAACATGACAGAGGAGTTTTGGCTTTATTTCTATTCATCAGAAGGGCATGGAGCCACAATGTCCATGTTACAGTCATTGGGCCAGACTATTCTGATATTCTTCCTCACGTTTGGTTTTCTCTTTTAGACACCAGAGAAATGAACTGTTGCCTTAAATTAAGGATAAGTCATGCTGAGATCACACAAGCTGCATGCTAGTGACATAGTAGCCTTTTAAAGCCACTGTTTAGAAGTTTGAAAATCCACCAGAGTGAGAGTTAGTCACCACAGTAGCCCAACCACTTCCATTCAATCCTACACCATCTATCAACACTTGATACCAGATCAAACAAAACACTCTGTCATGCTTATTCACTCCTTAACTGGATCTGAACCCACATCATTGCTTTCAAAAGCTACATCAACAAACAACTAGACAAGTATTATTATTTGTCTATCTACATCTGACTATATAGTTAACATGTATAGAGATACGTATGCTTGGCCAGAACAGAATGACATAGTCAACCTTGTAAGGTAAGCTTAGCTAGTTAAATTAGTTGGGTATATTACAAAAGGATATCAGGAGGATAACCAATTACTTCAAAAACGTACCAAACAAAACAAGCCACCAACAAGCACAGCCTGAGTTGTCAAGCCCGAATAATCTCTCTTGGGTTTCTCCAGAGCTAAGACAACACAGATGTCCACATTTGTCTTCTCTATTGCTCAGTCCCTTTCTATTATGAACACTTCTAGAAAAGAAATGTTATTCATGCCAGAACTTTAGATTGAATGTCAGCCTTGTTTGCCATTGCTTACACTGCATTGCAAGATATATCAAAAGCTCTCAATCGTCTTTGCTTATTGTTCCTGTATACATTGTTTCAGAGAATCTATTTAAATTATTTTAGCTCTTTCAAAAGACAGAATTATGTATAGAAATAATTACTTTTAAAGAGCTGCCCCAGTGTAAATGAAGTTGAAGATGCTTAATGAAGATTAACGAAGAGCTCCGAGTGCAAACAGCTGATGGCCGATTGAGGTGCATGTAATTTTTGGTGACCAAAGAAAGAGCACTGGAAGCATGTCAGAGTCCTAATACATAACTCTGCTGTGGTTTACCACAGCCGTATCACATAACACCGCAGCAGAGTTCTCTAGCATGACCACTGCTCTCCACTAAGCCCTTTTCAGACCTTTACAAACCACTTAACCACCCAAACCACATCTCTGGAACATTTTCTACCCAAAAGTCCATGTGTTTGAAACCTTAAAGAATCTAATGCAGCACAGCTTTGGAACTCAGCACAGACGTTCCTTCAGAACACAGCTGATGTGCGTTCCTGCATGCTCTACACAGACATGTCCCACTTTCCAGTTGAAAGTGTCACAAGAGAATGAGGAACATGAGAACCTATCGAGTTGAGTGTGGAGAGAGGGGTTACAAAAAGGGCTTGGTGTTCCCTCAATGCGTGTTGGTGGACACAAAATCTGTCTTTGTCTCACCCCAGGGGCAGCTGATAAAGGAATTCTAGTGTCGGGGGGGGGCTTTGACCAAGTTTATTTGACACTTCAGCTCCTTTTGTTCAAGCAAGTGTTCCACCATCAATAGCTGCCATGAGAGTCATTTGGCATTGGACAGAGAGTCCCTCTTCAGTGGAGAAAGGGGGTCTTGTTCAAAAAAGGATTTTAATGAGGGGGGGTACATAAAGGAGGCAAGATTGCCCTGTTCTTTATACAGGCACATAGTGGGGTCTCTGTCCACAGCACTGACAATAGAGGGGGTAGAAAAGGGAGAAGGAGAGGCAGAATCTTAAGAGAAGTCATGGTCTTAAGACATGTCCTTTCCTGTTTTAGTCATGTCCAGTTCCCTAGCATTCCTGCTTTTCCCAATGGCATGAGTGAAATCCTGAGGGCAGAGGTGTTTAATGTCAATCAAATGTGTAACACATTTAAATGACAAGTCAATGCCATACCAAAGTGCTGAACAAAAAACACACAAGATAAAATAAAATACAATTAGACCACCCTAGACAGTGCTGTGCACAAAGAAAAGCAGCAACTTCATTGTGATCTCTCACTTGCATATGGCTAGAACGTTCATGCCATTTGTAAAGTAAAGACATCATGAAAAAACATTGCAATAGCTGACAAAATAGTTAAGAAATAATGAACGTTACTTTTAGTGAACATCACAGAGTGCACTGGCTTCGCAGAAAACTAGCATCACCTTCATATTCATTAGCAACAAACCTCTTATCACTCTAAAACAATGTACTAATTTGATATGCTTTTATTCTGCAAGGAATAAAATGTTTTAGTCAAAAGTTTGGACACATCTAATTCAACTTTTTTTTTCTTTATTCTTATTAATTAAAAGACGCTTCATGTCTTAAAGTAATGATGGATGTCGTTCCTCTTTACTTAGTTGAGCGGTTCTTGACATAATATGGATTACAACAGTTTTGGAATAGGGCTGTTTACTGTATGTTTATTATTTACTATTTGATCTCAAACACATTATGAAGGCATGATATTGCACTAATTAACTTTTGACAAGCCACACCTGTTAATTGAAAAACATTCCAGGGGACTACCTCATGAAGCTGGTTAAGATAATGCCAATAGTGTGCAAAGCGTCATCAAGGTAAACGGTGGCTACTTTAAAGAATCTAAAATATCAAACACATTCTCTTTAACACATAATTACAGATATGTTATTTAATAGTTTTGATGTCTTCAGTATTGTTCTACAAGGTAGAAAATAGTCAAAATACACAAACACCTATTGATGAGTAGGTGTGTCCAAACTTTTGACTGGTACTGTGTAATATATTACACACACACAGCCATTTGCAAACAGCAGGCTTCCCTGTGACAGCTTGCCTGTCTCCAGGAGGCTATTCTACTGCATTGTTCTGGTGGAGAATAGAGTGGGTGTGGGCCATTCCTGCTACTCAACCCCTAAATCCTTTTAGCTGGAAGGAAAGAGGTCTAATGGTGTGCTCTTAAGAGATCTGGGTGGGCAGGGTGGGGTCTCTAAGAGCAGAACATTAGTACAGATTTTGTTCTTGTGAGAACACTTGCTGTCCAACAAAAGCAGCAGTTTTGCCAACACTAACAGTTCCATCATTGTTTCCCTTGTTCCAAAATACACTGTGCATGATCTACCCCAGCTATGAGACCAATCACGATGACAAACCCATTCCACTCTGCACAGAAATGTTGCTTTGACCAAACAGCTTTGTTCTGGTCTTAACAGGGGCCAGCTTTTACAGCTTCCTGTCCACGTTTTGACAAATTAGTAGAATATATGGATGTCTTCGGTCTCCTGTTTGGCCAGATATCAGTAGAAAGAAACCACATCATGTTGCGGTTAACCACACCTGCATGGTGTCAAGTGTGAACAAAGTGTCAGGTCTCACAGAATGTCTATTAAACCTTTAATCAATTACGCCAGTATGTCCACAATGTCATGACAGACCTGCTTCCTCAAATAAACACACAAGTTGCGAAAGGAGTAAACAGATTCCTGACAGCTCTTCTCCAGTGTCCTTTCAGCTCCTTGATGACAACAGATGCGATCAGTGACATGGAAGGCTTTTTAATAAAAATGTAAAAAGATTTTAAGACTGGGTGCATGTGGCAAACCGGTGTAGCTCGGTTAAAACAGTCTGTGCATTCGTTAGTTTGGCCGGATATGGAAAGTAGACCAAAACAGACAATACAGTAATAGTCATACTTAAATAGCATTCACACACTGAAGCCACTCCACAACCACATCAGTGCTTTAAAAGCCAGCTGCCCTTGGTTGGCGCTGTTTTACTAACCACTGTCCATTCAAGTAGGACTAACGGTATGAGAGCACAATTGTATCCAACAGGTGAATTAATCCTGAATTATAAAAAGCATTTCTTTTCTGAGAAATAAGTGCCTGCAGTAGAAAAGTATAAGGAGTAAAAAGAACTTCATGGATTTGTGGTTGCTCCATGTGTAGCTTCTACAATCATGAATGTCCATAATCATGCTCATGGAAAACTAAGAAATAAGGAATAAAGTCTGTGTAATACGGTATACAGACACTGTACCTGCTGGAGTTGATCTCTGACAAGCAGAAACTGGCTCAACTTTAAAGATGCATTAATTATTCAGTGATCAACCATGGGATCATCCATAAGCAGGTTTCCACAAATTTCCAAAATCAGCCCAAATCCAGAGAGAGCGCGTGATTCTGTCGGTATTCCAGAGAGAGAGAGAGATCCCAGGAATCCCAGCACTGATCCATCCGTTTCCCGGAGAGCTCCTCGGGACGAGAGTACATATCCTATAGAGTTTATCTCCATGAATAAACAGCATGCCAAGTGAGATCACTTACTAAAAACCTCCACTAAGTCAAAATCCTCTAAAAACCCATTCCATAAATACAGGATTTCTGGAAAAGAAGAGAAAAACCCTCCACGTGCACACCCACTGCATCCGCCGGCTGGAGTGTAAAACTATTACTAATATCCATTAAAGGAACACAAATCCAATCCAAAAAAAAAAAACCCTGAATTAAATCCTCGAGATGTTAACAAGCTTCGCAAAAGACTGTAAATCTTGATGTAAAATCCACACGCTGTTGTACAGTAAACTCCTTCAGTTCCGATGTGACAGATGGACAGGACGCAGCTCTGACTCTGCCTGTAGATCCTCCTGCGCTCGAATGCAGCGCTCAGGAAATCCCACTCATGAAACTTTGCTGCACGTGAAACCATCTGCCAAGTTCACCTGACTCACGCACACAAAGCAGGCTGGGTAATGGAGTCTCTTTGGGAGTTTTTCTGACAGAAAGAAAAACTCACACGGTGTATCAAAAGTACACCAATGAATCGAGATCGGTGCACTAGTTTCTATATAACAGATTTCATTGTAAAATGTATACGTTTATTTTTTTGCTAATTTGCACTTTAGTAATAGTAATACCAGAAACTACTATGCGCATGCGCTTGTGGGTGAGGATTAGGGTTAGGACTAGGGATTACCATTTTAAAAAATCACGAAGAAACTTTGTGTGTGTGTGTGTGTGGTTATTCTGGCAAATTGAAGTCATTTAATGTGATTTTGTGTGTTTTTTTTTTTTTCCTCATGCGCTCTCCTTATACCTTTGCGAGATCCCGTCAACAATTATGGCGGAATTGCTGGGTTTCACTTGACATCACATCCGCCTCATTAGTTATTCAAAACTTTAGCTGGTTAGCGCTGTCGCCTCACAGCAAGAAGGTCCGGGTTCGAGCCCCGTGGCCGATGAGGGCCTTTCTGTGCGGAGTTTGCATGTTCTCCCCGTGTCCGCGTGGGTTTCCTCCGGGTGCTCCGGTTTCCCC
>JAODLJ010000013.1:14063966-14074848 GCA_027576115.1 Cathorops melanopus
CAATACATGAAACATAAACTGAGGGTGATGGAAAGTTATATATTTTTTTATAAGTTTCTTCTATTTCTTTTCCATATGGGATGGCTTAAAGTGATCCTATGGACAGATACTCCCATCTCCACTGTGGATCTTTGTAACTCTTTCAGTGTTATCTTTGGTGTTTTTGTTGCATCTCTGATTAATGCTCTCCTTGCCTGGTCGGTGAGTTTTGGTGGGCAGCCTTCTTTTCTCAGGCTTGCAGTGGTGCTATATTCTTTCCATTTTGCTATAATGGATTTTATGGTGCTCCCTGGAATATTCAAAGTTTAGAATATTCTTTATAACCCAAACCTGATCTATACTTCTTCACAACTTTGTCTCTGACATGTTTGGAGTGCTCCTTGGTTTTCATGTTGTTTGCTTAGTATTGTTGCAGAATCAGGGTCCTTCCAGAACAGGTTGATTTTAATTCCATCTTGTAATGCAACAAAACAGGACAAACACCAAGGAGGATGAATACTTCTGCAAGACACTGTACTTCCCCCAGTACACCTTGCTATAACCCACAGTTTTTGGTGTGTGTGTGTGTGTTAGGTCTACTAGATACCAGTCTACTGCTATTACATGCTCTTAGTCTATTTACAGTTAATTTATTTGCTAATTTATATCTCCTTTTAATACTTGTTTAAACTGTTTCACCTCAAATGTTATGTCATTGTTGTTATGCACATCAAACATTACACTGTCAGCACCTCAAAATAGTTCAGAATATCATTGAAATGGGATTATTAAATATTTACCAAATCTATTGTGCAAGGATAATATATTTTCTTGATAGCAGAAAGGCTATGGCAAGATTTGTTTTTTTTAGCCATTTATTTTACTGCTAATCTACTTCTATCTGTTGATTTAATAGTACATTATGCTAGTTATGCAAACTGCTGCCTCCAGTGCCCTCTAATGACAACCCTTGAGACAAGTTAGGACAACTTTAATATCCTCTATAAATCTTGCACGCTAACTACATGTGCTCCTGTCTACATACCCCATTTACTTTTAAAATGCCACTGCTGGTTTGTGTGATGCTTATTAAATCATACAACCCTGTTTCCAGAAAAGTTGTGGCGCTATGTAAACTGTAAATAAAAAAAAGAATGTGTTGATATGCAAATCATGGAAATCCTATATTTTATTGAAAATAGTACCGTACAAAGACAGCATATCAAATGCTGAAACTGAGAAATTCTATTGTTTTTCTTTTTGTTGTTGTTGTTGTTTTTAAAATATGTGCTCATTTTGACTTTACTGTCAGCAATGCGCTTCAAAAAGTTGGGATGGGGCAACAAAAGATAGGAAAAGTAGAGTATTATAAACAATAATGGTAATAATTAGATTAACTGGCAAAAGGCCAGTAACATGATTGGGTATAAAAAGAGCATCCGAGAGAGCCTGAGTCTCTCAGAAGTAAAGATGGGGAGAAATTCCTTATTCTGTTCAAAATTGCGTGGGCAAATATTGCAACAATTTAAGAATAACATTCCTCATTGTAAAATTGCAAAGAATTTGGGGATCACATCGTCCACAGTACAAATTATCATTATGATTCAGAGAATCTGGAGAAATCTCTGTACACAAGGGGCAAGGCCAAAAACCAAAATTGGATGCCCATGATCTTCAGGTCCTCAGGCAACACTGCATTAAAAACAGACACATTTCTGTGGCATGGGAGGCTTGCACATCTGGGAAGACACCATTAATGATGAATGATATATACAGGTTTTGGAGTAACATGTTGCCATCCAGATGACATATTTTCCAGGGAAGGCCTTGCTTATTTCAGCAAGACAATGTCAAACTGCATTCTGAACATATTACAACTTCATGGCTCCATAGTAAAAGTGTTCGGGTGCTAAACTGATCTGTCTGAAGTCTAGATCTGTCTCCCATTGAAAACATTATGAAGTGCAAAATATGACCAAGGAGACCCCTGACTGTTGAGCTAATTAAATTGTCTATCAGGCAACAATGGGACAACATTTCACTTTCAAAACTAGAGCAATTGCTCTCCTCAGTTCCCAAATGTTTACAGAGTGTTGTTAAAAAACTGGTAACGCAACACAGTGGTAAACATGCCCCGTCCCAACTTTTTTGAAATGCGTTACTGTCATCAAATTTAAAATGAGCATATATTTTTGGGAAAACAAACAAACAAAAAACAACAAAATTTCTGTTTCAACATTTGATATGTTGTCGTTGCACTATTCTCAATGAAATATAAGGTTTCCAAGATTTGCAAATCATTGCATTCTATTTTTATTTACAGTTTACACAGCATCCCAACTTTTTGGGAAATGGAGTTGTATTATTCCTGTTACATTCATTTCTCCTGTACTTGCTACCACCTTAGTATTTATGAAGAGGATGCTTAGAGTAAAATATCACCAAGACATTCTTGTGTCTTATTGTTTTCTCCGGCTTTAGTCAACTTTGTAGTGTATATGCATGTGTATGCATATCAAACCATTTTTGACCACAGTGTAACACACACACACACACACACATATTTATGGTTGTACGTTATGCACATGCTCACTAGCACTTCTTTGGCTTTACCACTTAGCCAAATGGGCCTTTGGCTTTGTACCAGCTGAATTAGAAATGTACCTACTCTCCTGAGTCATGGACCACACAAACAATCCTGTTGCTGCCACATTTACAAAATCATGGTTTGAATGTTCCCAGATGATGCAGAGTTTAAATATTTGACATCTGTACTGAAAAGAGAGTTGCACTCAGCCACATGTCACTTTGTTGTCTGTATTATCACTGTACAGTACATCACATTTGTATTGTTTATGATGAGATATTCTTTTGGTACAAATGCAAAAAATGGCTCATTGGTTTTGCTCAAAGAAAAAAAAAGTGCCATATAAAAGACATTAAATTCCATGTTTCTTTCTATCTCTCTCCCCTCTGCTTTTCTTGTCACAGTTGTGTGCGTTTGCCTCAGGGAGATCACAAAGAAGAGCTTTGTGAGAGGATGCAGCTGCCGAAATCCGACTAGATCCAGCTGAAGAGAGAAGGGAGCAGGTGGGTCAACGGCGTGACCCCTGTGTTCCCAGAATATCGGGCTGCAGCCCCATCCTTCAACACACACACACACACACACACACACACACACACACACACACCTTTTCTTCAGTCATTGTACACAAGCTATAGGAGCAAAAGTGCACAACACACAAAAGACAAATTTTGTAGTGCCATATCTGAAGAAGCAGAAATGTTTCAAGAAAATATAAATCTCTAAAGACACACTTTGCAAGACAAATAAATATTGTTCAAGTACCTGTGGAATAGCCTGATGAAACCACTGATCCTGAAAGCAACCATTTTGGGGTGTTTTATCTTATTTTTTCTTAGACTGTTTGTTTGCTATGGAAAAAAAACAGTGTCTAAGGTTCTCTGAACATCATGGCTCTCTCTGCCTTGTTTTTTTTTTTTTTTATGTTACATTACACGTATCAACAGAACACTGAACAGAGGGATAAGGCATGTTTTTGGTGAGGATGGAGAGAGAGAGAGAGAGAGAGAGAGAGAAGTCCTGTCAGGTCTTAGAGGTAAAGATGTTAACAGGTCACAGAGCTGCCAAAAAGGGGGATTTTCTGTAGGGAAGTGGGGGCTTTGGTAAAATTATCCCTTTTCCGGCTTTGCTTGAGGAACAGAATGAAAGAAAAGTCAAAAATAAAGAGAAGACTTCTTTTGGCCCTGCGTTCTTACTTTTCACAGAATGGATCAAACCAATGTCTCACTTTCTTTCTCTGATTGTCAGATCTCTCATCAGAGACTTATCATCCATTGATATTAGTGGGATGCTGATTTACCATAGGATTTCAATGCATTCTTTCTTTCAAAGGAGGCAGTGCAGAAAGTCAAGTTGAGAAGTTCAGGAAAAATTTTTGTCTACATTTTGTGAAATCATCCATCCACAATTCACCATTCATCTGGACAGTTCAAAAACTAAGAGCACAATGTTTTAATACATACTCACCCATTCAATAATTTCATACAGAATCTGGGGAAGTCTTAATGATAGCTATGTATGCTATATGGCCAAATATTGGTGGACACCTGGCCATCAAATATAGGCCTTCATCATCAATAGGCCTTCCCCAAACTGTTCCCACAAAGTTTGAAGCACACTTGTCTGGGATGTCATTGTATGGTGTTCCAATACAGTTTCCCTTCACTAGAACTAAGGGGCCTAGCCCAAACCTGTTCTAGCATGATAATTTCCCTGTGCACAAAGCAAGGTCCATAAAGACATTGTTTGCTAAGGTTGGTGTGGTATAACATGAGTGGCAAGCACAAAGCTCTTACTTAAACACCAATGAACACCTTTGGGATTAAACAGAACACTCATGGTGGCATGGGCCTTCTCATCTCACATCTGTGACTGTTATAGCAGCAAAGAAGGGACTAGCTCACTTTTTATGCTCATGATTTTGGAATGGGATTTTGAACAAGCACATATCAGTGTGATGGTCTGGTTTTCACAAACTTTTGGCCATACAACATATCTAAGTGTGGTTCTTAGAATCCCAGAGAATAGCCAGAGGAGGTAAGACCCACCTACATACTTTCTTGTGCATGTCTACACACATGCACAGATATTCAGCAAAGTCAAATTTATGAAGTACTGTATTTATTTGCAGTACATACTGCTGTCATGCAGCCATCTTTTCCTGGAATGTTCTTGTTAAGTTGGTGCTGGTTTGGAATGTTAAGGACCCCTGGCAATTACCTGGGATTTACAGAACCACAGTTACATATTGTGACGGCAGCCCGAGGAAACTGCAGCAGCGCACTGCTCATCATACAATGACTCCTATGGTCCTAAAAAGACAGTGACACTTCAGCACCACTGTTTTGGATTACCAAAAGCAGCATGGCCACAGGGCGGGGCCCGCTGATTGCACATGGCTGGAGTGGCATAAGTGGTGCCTCAACCCACCCTCCTTGAGCAGCCAGGAGAGTATAAAGAGGTGTTGCCACACACAGAGATTAATGGAGTTTATCATGTGCAAAAGGTTTTCTCCACTCAGACAAACTTGCTTATGCTGAGGATGATGAACAGGGAACTGAGAATCTTGCACTTTTCATTGGTGAATGCTCCCACTTACACTGCCTCTGGAAGATTGCCAAAAGACCCAGATGCAGCCGGGCCCCTGCCGGCAACTTCACCTTAGGCTGGCTCGGGCTCTCTGGCACTTGCACTGATTGGACCACTCACACTCCCTGCACTTCCTCATCCCTTATTTTTCATTACAAAAGAACATATTTTTTACACTGAGACCTGGGATGTGTGTTGGTTTTCTCCTCATCACAGCTGTGAGTGCCACAATATATAACTAGTATTGTATTTTAATGCTCCCAACTGGCAAGGGTGTTGAGAATTAACTGGATAAAGTATGGCAATACTAACATGAGGAACAGGACTTACCTTGGTAATAACTGGAAAGGTGCTCAGAAACAAACCCCATGTTTAGACCAATGAGAAAGAATATACTGTATTAACCTTGTTAAACCTGGAGAAAGTGCATGGCACCAAGGTAGTAGCAGCACACACTTCCTGGAATTAAATAATTTAAATAATACCTATGCCTTTGTAAAATATCACAGTACAGGAGGCACAACAAGGAATGCTCTGCAGTCTCACCTTCTTTGATGTCTGCAAGGACAATAGTGTGATTCAAAAATTTGGACAATAATTTTGGATGTACCCCAAGTTTACCCCAGTGTCATCTGGCCAATAACAAATAAGGCTAGCTTATTGCTCAAACAAGCAGAGCCTCAATGCTTTTTACCCAAGTTATTGGTAGGACAAAATTTTTAGAGATGTCCATTTCAGTTCTATATCCTGCATAGGCTCATAAGATGGGGCCTTAAAGTACTCCAGCACACCAGACTTTTTGGAAAATGTGGCGATACAAGACACTTCACCACATTCAGGAAGGCTGTGATGTGATAAACCTATGTGCCCCCAGAAAGATGCCATCCATGGTGCTGTGATGCACTGCAATTGCTTCCACATACAGATTTAGAGTGGGTGGGCACTTACTGCAGTTTAACAATCATTGAAGTTAGTATCTTTGAAAGCTGACAATGCACAGGATCAAGTCAAAAGGTACATGGCATTTATGAAACAGATTACAATTTACACCAAATGCATTGAAGGCCAGTAGCTCTTGCATTTAGGAGTATTTCCTGGCCCTGCTAGGTTGCAGTCATCAGTTGATGAATTAGCCCAAGTGTCTTGACCCACAGAGACAGGTGTCCTAGCTGAAGTTGCCAAATCACTCCATTCATCTGTGACAGCTGATCTGCTGGCAAAGAAAGTTACCAGGGTGTTTTGAAAGTAGTAATGTAAAACAAGGTATTGCTAGACATCTGGAGGCCATGATCAGGACTCTGTGGTCTAGTTGCTGAACTCTATGGCATAAGAGGACAGCCAAAGAATGGTGTTGTAAGGCCAGTTGGCAGCCAGTGCATCCTGTCCAACCTGGCTGCCTGGCTCTGCCAGGGAGAACTACAATTTCTTGGATTGGCAGTGGTGAAAAATTATAAACATTTGCCTCATCAAACCTTTTCCTGATTGAAGTGCAGACACCATATGCTATCTCAAGAGTGCATCCCCAGCACCTTTGTATGACCCCAGCAGGTGAATAACCAGTTCCTTGGTGGAGGCACAAAGAAGCCAGTGGACCAAGCACATCTGTATCCTTATGCCACTGGCCATCCAAAGAGATAAAGCTAACAAAAAAGCATCTGCATTTTAAAAATGATCCTGGTGATTGGCTTCTTGTTATCCTTATCAGTTGTCACTAGATGTGATTTTTTAAATATTTTATTTTATTTTTATGAATAGAGAGCTGTTCAAGCTGTGGAGCTTGACACTTTGAAAAACAGCAGCATCAGCACCAAATTTCTTTTATTTTATAATAGTTGCTGTGGATACTTCAATCGACTGCTATGTGTGATGTTTATTTGTTTAGCAATACTCCCACTAGCTGCGCGGTGATCATTGCACTAGTAGTGGACATGTGAGATATTCATATGTATACTTATTCATTATTTATTTATTTAGTTATTTTTATTTTCCTTTAATGAATATTTTTACTAATCTTAATGTATTTTGTTTTCTCTATTGATAAGGATTTTTATTTACGATTTTTTTTTTTTTACAATTTATTATTTATCTGTGCAGTATATATATTTTGTTATTATGTAGTATAATAGTTTTAGGTCTCTATTTTACCATTCTTAATTAGATTTTATATAAAGGTTCGAATGTATTCATTACGAGTCTTTGGCTCACTGTACATATCGACATTAAATAAAGATATCGATCTATCTCTATAGACAACATTTTCAAAGGAACTTTAGAATTCTGGTAGACTCAGGGGAAAAAATACATGGAGCATACAAGCGGCAAATACTGTAAAGAAATCTAAACTTTTACAAGCGGATTTCTCCATTTCTGACTTTTTCGTAAAAAGTAACATCTAACTACTTCAAATGCCCAAATCTCAGTGATAGTCAAATTTCTTGATTCTATGATCTAATTTTGAAACATTCACCCATGTGACTGGTTTTGTAATGGGGGAGTGTCACATACGTGCTCTCGTGACACAGTTCTATGTTATATAGTTGATTTATTTCCATAACATTTAGAATTAATATTTTGAGACTTCTTACACGAATGGGTCGTGGGTGGTAAGAGGAGTAATGACATGAAGTTTTCTCCAGTTCCTCGGCAAGCTCAGCTTCTGCCTCATCGCTGGAGTCATGGACGTCCCCGCCATAACTCTGGTAGCTAGGTGTATGATCAGGGGCAGGAAGAGCCGTGGAACTGAGCACCACTGCACCCCCAGCTGCAGTGCCTCTGTGTACAGAGCAGATATAAAATAAGTAATAAAAAGATAAACACAAATAGAAAAAGAGAAGAAAACAGGAAGGTGTTGGTGTGATGTCCCAGAGTGATTGGTAAAAGAATGAGATTGAAAACCAGAAAAAGAGACACAGATCATTTCTGATAAAAGAAAAAAAGGAAGAAAAAAAACACTGTATGGCCAAAAGTACTTGGACACCTGAACATCACACCCATATGTGATTCTTCCTCAAACTGTTGCCATGAATTCAGAAGCACACAGTTGTATAGAATGTCTCTGTATGCTAGAGCTTTACAGTTTCCCTTCACTGGAACTGAGAGTCCAAATCTGTTCCAGCATGACAATGCTCCTGTGCACAAAGCGAGCTCCATGAAGACATGGTGTGTGAAGGTTGGAGTGAAAAACTTGAATGTTCTGCACAGAGCCCTGACTGAACTCAACCCCACTGAACACCTTTGGGATGAACTGGAACCTCAACATCCGAACATCAGGGTCTGATCTCACTAATGCTCTTGGAGCTGAATGATTATGACCTCTAATCAAATGCAGCACAAGGCAAAAGAAACTGCAGCTGTCAGTGCCAGAAGTTCTCAGCAATAATATAGGAGGGAAATGATTATTATTAAATGTGTGCAAGAGTACACACCAAGCAAAATGGGGGGGACGGAAATATATGGTCAGAGTAGGAGACAGGAATCTAATTCTCGAACACTTGGATTTACGGTAACTAAACAAACAGCAGAAAATCACAGACTAATACAGGCAGACATTCAACCCAGAAAACTGACATCCTTAACTGAGGGTTATACTTGACAAGTGACTCCATGTGCACATGTGGTCCAAGCGTCAATGCGAGTATTGTTCACATACCTTAGGTACATCTGTAGCAATGACAGCAATAATCACTAGGTGGCACAAAAGAGCCTAAACACCTCTGTCCATCAAGTGAAAAGGTGTCATGATTTCAGTACTCTGGGACACATTTGTCACACATTTTAAAACCTCTACAATATATCATCAAGTCCTGAAACCGGATAAAGGGAGCCCAATTAAACAAATGACACAAACTTTACAGTTTTTACATTTAATTATTGAGCAAAATTACCCAACACTGAATGTCTTTGTTGGAAAAAGTATGTGAACCTTTGCTCTTAGGCGGTACGGTGGTGTAGTGGTTAGTACTGTTGCCTCATAGCAAGAAGGTTCTGGGCCTTTCTGTGTGGAGTTTGCATGTTTTCCCCGTATCTGTGTGGGTTTCCTCCGGGGGCTCCGGTTTCTCCCACAGTCCAAAGACATGCAGGTTAGACTAATTGGTGGCTCTAAATTGACCGTAGGTGTGAATGTGAATCATTGTATGTCAGTCCTGCGATAATATGGTGACTTGTCCGGGTGTGTACCCCGCCTTTCACCCATAGTCAGCTGGGATAGGCTCCATCTTGCCTGCGACCCTGGACAGGGTAAGCGGTTACGGATAATGGATGGATGCATCTTTGTTTTCAGTAACTGGTGTGAACCCCTTCAGCAGCAATAAATTAAGCTAAATGTTTGCAGTGACAGGTGATCAATCCTGTACAGTGGGTTAGAGGAATTTTGGCTTCTTCCTCCTTTAAAAAAAAACACACACACACACTGCTTCAACTCTGTGATGTTGGTGGGCTTCCTTGCATGACCTGCTCTTTTTAGGTCCTTCCACAACATTTCTTTGTAGACTAAGGGTCATTGTCTGGTTGTACAACCCACTTACACCCATCAGTCAGAACATTAACATAACACAAAGGTGTCAGCATCAACAACCCACAGATCACCCTAATGACTCTAGGCTGCTAACACCATTCACACCAGCCCCCAGTGACCTATACCTACAGGATGACTCAACAACCCATGTGACCTCAATGACTCTCCTTAGGGTTGCTTTTGGTCCACTAGAGGATAAATACGTGGAACTTCCCACTAGTCAGACAGAACTGAAAAAGCCTTTCAGATGAGAGGTCTTCAAGAATTTCAAGCAAGTCCAGTTGCCTTCTTTAGCACCTACAGTTTACTATGGCCTGGATGACTGAGAACCTTCACAAACATGTGTCAGCATGAACTTTTTCAGCGGTTTGTGCTACAGCAGTTCTTCTGTGGGACTGGACCATATGGGCTAGCCTTCATGCCCCATGCGAATCAGTGAGCCTTCAACACCCATGACCCTGTCACCGGTTCACCGGTTGTCCTTCTTTGGACCACTTTTGGTACATACTAACCACTGCATACTGGGAATACCCCACAAGATGTGCCATTTTGGAGATACTTGGACATTCTCCTGTAGAACTTGCCGGTACGATCCAGAATTCATAGTTCCATCAATAAAGATGATCCATCCTGGACCCAAGGCAGCAAAGCAGCCAGAAACCATGATACCACCACCCCCGTGCTTCACAGTTGGGATGAGGATCTTATGTTAAGAATGCAGTGTTTGGTTTGCGCCAATGATTTTCATTTAAAGTTCTATTCTGGATTCATCTGTCCACAGAACATTCTACCAACAGGCTTCTAGCTCATCCCTGTGGTCTTGAGATGAGCAGCAGTGTTCTTTTTGGACAGTAGTGACTTCCTCCTTGTTATCCTAACATGCACATTGTCCTTGTTCAGGGTTTACCTTATGGTGGAGTCCTGAACATTGACATTATTCAGTGCAAAAGTGGCCTGTAGGCAGTGTTGTAGTCGAATCACTAAACCTCGAGTCCGAATCCAGTCTCGAGTCCCCAGTGTTCAAATCCAAGTCAAGTACAAGTCATTAAAAAATTTTCAAGTCGAGTCCGAGTCAAGTCCACAATCAATCCGAGTCAAGTCCAACACTCCAACCGCACCATTTGACGCTGGCTGTTTTACCACCATTAACATTAGTTTGTTCCTGAACATGATGTATGAACAGGTGAATGTGCTTCTCTTTGTCAGGGAGTGTGAAG
>JAODLJ010000013.1:14931554-14942502 GCA_027576115.1 Cathorops melanopus
ATGATCTGGCCTATTTAAGATCCTGTTTTTCCCCTTTGTCTTTGCTGAGTTTTCCTGAGAGCCTCTGTGTGAGTACCTGTTCTTCTGTGCTGCTAAACCTTAAGTTCTTGTTTTTATTTTTGATTACTGCGTGCATTTGAGACCATGAAAAGCCCCTTTTTGTGTGCCGAAATACCTCTTGTTGGAACTTTGCTTTTTGACTGAAGCTTTGTTTGCTGTGGACTGCTGGCTGTTAACTTTGTTTTTTGAACTCTGGGAACTTTTGCTGAACTCAAGGAACTGTGTGTGGGTTTTTTTTTTAAATCCTGTATTTTTGAAACAAGTAAAGTAAAACTTATCACTGGAACTCATTGCTTCTCCGCATATCTGTCCAAGGTCAACACCCCAACAAAATTCCTGACAACTTGTAAGATAAAACAAATGCCCCTCTTTTGGAGCCTAATAACTCACTCCAGACTGGTTTGAGGGGTGTTTGACCAGATGACATTACAGTATTCGATGTTTAAACTTGTGTGGATATGTTTGTGCCTACCTTTCCAAGCGCAACAGCTGAGGTTGCCATGTCCAGCACAAAGGTGTCTCCATCCTTAGCAGGAGCTGCTACACTAATAGGGTTTGTCCCTAATGTACACTTTGCAGAGGATACACAAGCACAAAGTAAAAACAAAGAAATCTATTAGTACAAGGTTTGCTCATTTTTGTACTGTCCTGTTTTGCTATATTTAATTCCTGTGTATTGTATACTTATGTTATCCTTTGTATTTTCTTATTGTGCTCTACTTGGAAAGGGAGGTAATTTGCACATTGTCTTGTATTATTTGCAGTTTGTGTCATCTAAATATTTCCTAAAATGGCCTAAATTGCTGGGTCAACATGGATTGAATTTAATGTATTTATTTAGGATCTACTTATGTAGGTCATCTCATGAACATAAATGATGTCTGAAATCAAAGTTCTTGTATGGGACGTTGTTTTATTTTTTCATCTAAGGACCCCTTGAACTGTAAAATAAGTTCCATGTACCCCTTCATTACGGACTGCTAACATGTTCTAAACACATAAATCAACATAGCAAGCCTTGTCTGGAATGGGGTTTAACTATCTGCTGTACCTTTGCTAATAAATGTGGCTAAATTACGTATAGTTTCTTAACATTTCCCGGCTACACCACACAACATTCCCAAATCACTTGCTGATGTATTAGCCAACAAATAGAAATATTACTGTTAAGTTCATGTGCATCTTTAGACAATATAAGCATCAGTGCCATGATTCTCAATAAAACTACAAGAAAAAGGTGAATTTAACACATAAATCTCATTATGCTCAATGATTGCATATGCTGACACCAGTCTTTACACTTCACCTGTCTTATAACCTACAATAGTTCCATAACCTGTTTTATGTGCTGTGTAAATATGCATCTGACAAATTTTCTTTTGTTTCATTACTTCCATGTATAATGGTAAAATGCATGTAATATCTCAATATCAATACTAGAAGTATTTCAAAATACAACACACCAAAATGTACAAAATCCAAAATAACTCACTTCCTGTTGGGCATGGTTAAAAACGTATTATGAAATTGTTCGTATTAGGGAGACCCACATGTATATCAAACTTGGCACATGTATGTGAAACTATACGCCGGGCACAAGACTAAATTACAAATTGTGGCGTTATAGAGTCACTTGGCCACACCAGGGGCCAAAGCTTTCTCTCTGTGTAATTATCACAAGCACTGATGTGTGTGCCAAATTCCATGTGTCTTCATCCATGGGAGCCACTCCAAAAAAGGTCAAGTCTTGAAGGAAAAAAAATCCTTCCAGATCCAATAGTATCCTTGCACCTATGGTGCTTGGGCCCTAATAATGGAGGGTTGTGATTTCAACCACTGTTTTTAAAACTTGCTGCCAAAATATTGCCATCAAATCTGTGACATTTCACATAACTTTGTAACAGCAGGTAGAAAATATTATCTTTTAAAAAAAATTATCTAATTAAATTATCTAAATAATATTTTTAAAAAATATTACCTTTTTTTGGTTGAAAATGTATTGTATGGGGAAATGGAACTGGTGCATTGCCAAAACAAAGCCCCATGTGTCATGTTAGCATGTCATTTAAATGTCATGTCAAGACTGTGTTGTAATAAAAGTGAGGTATCGAAAATATAATGATGTTTAAATGCTGTAAGGTGATGGATACCAACCTCTTTACCTCTTGTTGGAACCACTAGGGGAGACGTATTAGTATAGCACATCCCCTGCACGCAACAAGGGAGAAATGGGAGTCAATAATATTATTTTGTAATAATGTACTCTTTCAGTAGGCCTCTTTCTGTAGGTTTAACCATAATACACTGTACACTCACCATCGACTTTAATAGGAACACCTTTACACCTGCTCATTTATGCATGTATCCAATCATTCAATCATGTAGCAGCAGCATAATGCATAAAATCATGTAGATACAGGTCATTAGCTTCAGCTAATGTTCACATCAAATATCAGAATGGGTAAAAAATGTGATTTCACAAACTTTACTCATGGCATGTTTGTTGGCAGAAGACCACAGTGGGTTTCACTCCTGTTAGCCAAGAACAGGAATCTGAGGCCATCATGGACACAGACTCACCAAAAGTGGACAGTTGAAGATTAGAAAAATAAATCACCTGGCCATTTTCCAGTCTTTAAATGTCCAGTTTGGGTGAGAATTTACAACTGTATGGCTCCATAATACGAGTCTGGGTGCTAAACTGGCCTGCTGCAGTCCAGACCTGTCTCCTACTGAAAACATTTGGTGCATTATGAAACCTAGAATACAACAAAGGAGACCCTGAACTGTTGAACAACTGAAATTGTGTATCAAAAAAGAATGGGACATTTCACTGTAAAACTACAGCACTTGGTCTCCTCATTTCCCAAATGTTTACAAAGTGTTGTTAAAAGTAGAGGTGATGCAACACAGTGGTAAACATACCCATGTCCCAACTTTTTTGAAAAATGTTGCTGACATCAAATTCAAAATGAGCATAAACTTTTCAAAAAGCAATAAAATTTCTCAGTTTCATCATTTGATATGTTGTCTTTGTACTATTTTCAATGAAATACAGGGTTTCCATGATTTGCAAATTATCACATTCTGTTTTTATTTACAGTTTACACAGCGTCCCAACTTTTTTAGAATTGGGGTTGTATAATTGCTGATATGATGACACTTTCTCCAAAGAGACCTTCATATTTCTGAAGGGAGTCTCAAGTGTCAGCACAGTCAGTATCACACAGACTTTTTCAGTCTTATTAATTTAAAGAGAAAGAAAAAGACACGGTGTGACCAGGGAAGCCATGGCCAAACGGTTAGAGAAGCAGCTTTGGGACTAAAACGTCACTGGTTTGAGTCCCTAACCCAGCAGGAATGTCTGAAGTGACCTTGAGCAAGGCACCTAACCCTCAACTGCTCCCTGGTTCTATGTCACTCAGGTGCCATCTGCTAAATACCATGACTGTAATGTGTGAGGGAGATACTACATTAACTTTATGTAGTTATTAGTAGTAATGGATACATACATTTTCCCCAACAGATTGGGAAAACCTAATTAGTTTGCTGGTGCATTGCAGCAGAGGCAACTGAGACACAGTTCAGGGTCCACGGGTTTGATTTTGAGCTTTCTTTCTTATGGTCTATGTGGACCATGCATGTTATCTGTGTCCACATTGTTTTTCCTCCAAGTTCTTTAGTTTACTCTCACCTCCCAAAAACATGACCAGGAGATTTTTTTTTATTTTTTCATCCTGACACCCTATAGGCCAATTGGCCTGTCAGTTGCCAGCCTCTTACAAGGCTGTCTACATCTATCGAGAGCACACACACAATTAATCTACTGCCAGCTTGCTAGGCCTGTCACAGCTTCACAACCATTCACACCTACTGTCAATTTAGAGCCACCAATTAGCCTAACCTGCATGTGTTTGGACTGTGGGGGAAACTGGAGCACCTGGAGGAAACCCACAAAGACACAAGGAGAACATGCAAACGCCACACAGAAAGGCCCCCGTCGGCTGCTGGGCTCAAACCCAGAACCTTCTTGCTGTGAGGCGACCGTGCTAACCATTACACCACCATGTCGCCCAGAGATGGAATGGCTTTGCTAAATTGCTCCAAGGTCTGAACATGTGTTTGGAGTGTGCACTGTGACTGGAGTCCCATTCAGGGTGTATTCCCCTCTCATAGCTAGTGTTCCTTGGACAGGCTCCAGATCCACCAAGATCCTGACAGAATTACTGAAAATGAATGAAGGATATCTTGCAAGTTATGTGACCAAATGTGTTAGTGTAGTTTCATCATTTCACATTGGTTGTTATCGAACACCGGTATGGGGAAAGCAAGGGACACTTTTAAAATGATTTCACTGTGGATTTGAATATCTTTAAAATAACATGTATTAAGTGTGTAATATATTTACAATAGCAACATCACCACCACTCATTACAGTTAGGTGATTACAGTAACTATATGTATATAGTTTATTTTCCTTTGGCCTGCTTTCCTGCTGGTTTTGTCCATGTTGTTCTTAATGCAAACTCATGAGGTGTGCACCAAATGATTAAATAATTTTTTTTTAAAAAGTACAATCCAACCTGAGTTTCAGATCCTTAGATTTTCATCAGATGTGAAACTGTATATATAAAAATGTGACTTATTACTATTCAGTCTGCAGGAAATCCTTTCTATAAGGACAGATGGGGACAAAGTTTTACTGCAGCATTATTTTATTGTTTTTGACAACACTTCTCAAACATCTGTAGAGCTGTGTGTTTCAAGTAGTGGTTTTTCACAGCTTCATACAGATACGTACATATACACGAGTATGAATCATTTACAGTAAAAAAAAACCTAATGATGTTACAGTACTGAAAAGATGCATTTAAAAAAAACTCATGTCATGGGTTGTGACGTTTTAGAAATACAGGAACACTTCTACTTGTAGAGCAGTGAATAACACACATGCAATTAATCTTTCAGAAAAGACACAGCTGTTTAAGAACACTGTTTCTCCAGTGTTGCAAAATAAAAAGTGCTTGGTTTCATTTGAGGTTATGAAGAAACGGCATATCTGATCTTGTACATTAAAACTGAGCATGTTGCAAGTTCATGTTATTCCATAATTTTAAAAACCTCCTCATAGGTGAAATAATGCTATCACAGTCAGCACCGTTTGCAGTATGTATGCTGTATGAAATGTTACAGTACAAGTAGAATACTTGACCACACTCAAAAAGAATTACAACACCTTTGGCATCAGAACACATCACAAGAAACAAGTCATTAGAATCAAAGAAAAGGCACATTGCGTATTTAACGTACAAAAAGATGTAAAGTATAATTTACTCTTACACAGAACAGCAGTCCAAAGAAACAAAAAAAAAAAAAAAAAGTCAGTGCCCTGAAGAGAGTTCAATGAAAGTTGTATTTTGATGGCTCTCGGTTTTTGGATAGTTAAAGTTTATATATAAAAACAAAAAACACACCACTCTCACACATATTTGGACAATGTATAATTCAATGCTTTTTTTTTCCCCCTGTATGTTTAAGACAGTTCATGGCTTAAAGTAAGGATAGGCTGTCATTTGTCAACATATGGATGACTATAGTTGTTGAATAGGGCCATTTACTGTATTTTTATTATTTACTATTTGATCTCAAAACACATGAAGGCAAGAAATTCCACCAATTAACTTTTGTTGAGGCACACCTGTTAATTGAAAAGTATTCCAGGTGAATACCTCATAAAGCTAGTTAAGATAATGGCAGTAGTGTCCAAAGTGTCAAGGTAAACGGTGAATACTTTGAAAAATCTAAAATATGAAACCTCTCATTTCACAATTTGTTTACCACACAATTCCATACATGTTCTATATGTTATTTCATACTCTATATGTCTTCAGTATTGTTCTAGAATGTAGAAACAATACAGAAACTGAGTATGGGGTGCACAAACTTTTGAGACGCTTTATATATTTAAAAAAAAAAAAAAGGACACCAAACAAAAACACACACACTAATGTAAACGCCGAGATAGTCAGAGTTTCTCTGGTGGATGAAATACGAGGTTATTGTAATAGTCTGTTCATTTGGCTCAGGTCTTAGAGAGACACAGGTTCACACGCTGAACTTTTTTCAAGAATTCCAGTGGTTTAATTGTTGGTAAATTAAATCAGTAATTGACCCTGTAGATGAGGTGTTTGCAAAAAGTCTTCTACATGTGTAGAATTTGTCACAACCCAAGGTGAAGCAGACAATATCCAAGCAAGACCATCAGCATTGTTCTTCCTCTCTTTCCTTTTGTCTTAATGGGACACTGTATCCAAGTACACACAGCTAACAATGAATGAAAGCTGGTAAGGCCAGCTAGCAAACTTATTTACATAATGCTAACTGGTCCCCAATGAACTATTATTGACTGTTAGAAATGTTTTAGAGAATCCTTAGAAGCATCATCGTGGATGCTTTGTACAGGATTTAAAAGCTGCCATTTGATTGCTTCTCAGAGGCACAGATCTCAACCATGGCTACTGGAGCCAACTGGATCATCATAAGCTGAGGAAAGCTTGTTCATCGTAAGAGAGTTCACCATCTTCCCTTTCTATCTCCATTTCTCCACCGCTGTGGGCTGCTGTGTTCTTCCTCTTCACCTGCCGGTGGGTGGAGCCACAGGGTCTCTGCATGGGCACCAGAAGATGGAAGCCAGGTGAAGCAGGCACCGACACTGGTGCCAAATTGACTGGTGAGAGATGGCAAGACACCAGGGAGGAAGAAGAGGCAGCACTGGAAGGACTGCTGCTCTGGACAGAGGAGTATCCAGAGCTGTGGAGATTGATGCGGAGTGGGCGTTTGGAGGAAAAGGAAGAGCAGGAGGCAGTAGGCACATCTATGGTGTCCTCATCACTTGAAAGAGCACTGCAGTGCAGCCGTACATCAGCAGACTGCACAGTCTGTAGCTGGACTGAGATGACCGAGACTGTGGAGGAAAAAAAAAAAAAAAAAAACAACTATTACTCATACTTTTAGAAAATCTCAACAAGAAAATGACAATATTTGGTTTAGTTTGTAATACATTTATTGCTAGAAACATCGAGCATCAAATTCTAGAGGATAGGTCTGAGGTATAATCATTACTACTCAATTCTAAAAGCATATCACCTCTTGACAAGGAGCATAATGAGTGTGCTTTGGGGCAAACTACTGACACACTTAACAGGCAGTTTGCATTAAAAAAAGTTAAATTCCATCATTCATATTGTGTTTCCTCCACATTAAAAATATGGTAAAAAGAATAGTTACACACACACACATAAAAAATAATAATAATCCACTAAACTTACAAGTCCAGGGTGGGTTTCCTGAAAGCCTCTCAAGACTAAGAGGAACGTAAGACACTCTTAAGAGCAATCATTAAGCTAACGTGATTTTCCCCGAACAGCGTCGTAGACAAAGCAATACTTTAGTTTGCTCTTAACTTACGATGGACCCGGATCTCTTTCACAACAAAAGTTCAGCTGTGAGGAGACATTGACACAGAATACGCCTCCAAGGGACTCAATCAATTGACAGAGACTGGTGTTGAATCTACTGCCAGTGTTAAATTATTTTTTTGTACATTGCAAGTACATAGAGTTAATTATTAAATTGTATGGAATTTAATGTATGCAAAACATTACGAATATTTCAGTGTTATGGAATCACATATGGATATCATGTCACACTATCGCCACATTCCAAGGGTTCCAAGGTTGTCACAGCCGGGGGCGTTAGTGGGGACAAGCTCCTTTATCTATAAAAACGCCCCCATATGGTGTGTCTCTCAAAAAGCCTCCAACAACTCAAGTCCAACTCCTGGTTTGCTCATGTATCTTAGCTTCTAAGCTTGGCAGAACCTGCTTTTACTGACAGGAGAAGGGGCAAAGGCAGGTCTCTGCTGCATGGGCAACAGCTTGTTCTCCATACTTCACTGCCTAGGCTTGCACCCTGGAGAGAACACTCCAGCATTGCTTTGCAGTGTTGACAACACTGGGAGCAGCAGTTTACCAGTGATGAGCCTATGCACTCGATTGGCTTAGTGAGGCACCAGGGGTTGCTTCTGACAGTGGGAGGGATTCTAGGATCCCACTTCGAGTTGGGCAGTCCCCAGTTAGTTAGGTGCTGCCTTGTCATGGTCCACTTGCTCCAATGGGTATGTGGGGTTTAGGGAAAAACCTGACCGGTGGATTGACAACCTTACACCAGGAAGATCAAAAAAGGAGGGGGGGGCCCATCCAGCCCTGGGCACCTGGAATGTGAGGGCCATGACTCCTGGACTCCCAGACAACCTCCAAGAAGTCAGTGATCAATAACGAACTGCACAGACTATGGGTGGATATCATCGCCCTGCAGGAAATGAGACTTTCTTCATTTGGGAGCCTCCGAGAGAAGGATTTCACCTTCTTCTGGCAGGGAAAAGCACCAGATGAAATTAGAGAACATGGTATAGGCTTTGCCATTAGAAACAGCCTTGTTGGGTCAGTCATCCCACCAACAGGTCATGCTGTTTTCCAGGGCTACTGTGCTGTCAAAAAATCTCCCTGTTTTAACTTGCCAGGGTACAGCCATTGAGCTGATCTCGTCCTAGAAGTACCTGGGTTTCCATGTTGATGAACGTTTAACTTTCAAGTACCATATTTCAAGTTTAGTTTCTAAACTTAGGGTAAAATTGGGCTTTTACTTTAGGAATAGATCTTGCTTCTCTCTTGGAGCCAGGAAATGCCTTGTGTCAGCAACCTTTCTTCCACTGCTTGATTATGGTGATGTACTGTACATGCATGCACCAGTTACATGTTTATGTTCTCTGGATACTGTGCATCATTGTGCTCTGAGGTTTGTCACTGGATGCAAGAATCTGACCCATCATTGCACTTTGTACAAAAAAGCTGAATGGTCATCCCTGTCTGTTAGAAGATTCACTCATTGGTTGACTTTTATTTATAAGGCTCTACTTGGTATGATCCCATCCTATCATGGACATTATAGCCTACGATCCACTGGCTTTTTTAGTCTGACTGTCCCTCGTGTCTTCACAGAACTGGGGAAAAAGGCGTTTCGCTTTGCTGCTCCCTCTGCATGGAACTTTCTGCAAGATGAATTAAAATTGTCGGATTTGATTCATCTTGATAGCTTTGTTAGAATTCTTAAAACTAAGGGACTCGAAAGCATTGGGCTTTGTCATTGTTTTTAATTCCTATGTTAAAATATGTTACAGATGTTAATCTGTCTCTGATATTTTTATTTATTGTATGATTGTTATTTGTATTATTGTTTGTACTATAAAATCTGATGCCTCTTGGCCAGGTCGCTTTTGAAAAAGAGATTTTATATCTCGATAAGCTTTACCTGGTTAAATTAAAAAAAAAAAAATTAATGTCCTGAACAGGAGCTCAGATTGCAGTTGCGAAAATAATAATAATTTATTGATATCAGGTGTAGTGTGTCATGTGGTAATGCATTATATGACAATGCAACTTTCATACGGTAAATATTACCATACATCAGTTGTAACTATGTTCTACCTGCAACTCTGACAATATAATTTTCAGTGACCAATGAAATGGTTTTAAAAGTTCCTACTTTTAAAACATGTTTTTGATATGGTAATTTTCTTGAAGAGATTTCATTTACAGCATGCCCCGACAACTCAAAACGCATCTCCAGGCATTTAAAAACTGCACAGCTTCTTGGGGCCTCTGGCAGCCCCCGGACCCCCGGCCTTACTGGGTTGACCCTCTCCCCACCTTTTCATTTTCCTGGATCCACCCCTGTACATTGCTGTTTTTAGTATGTAAAGAGGAGGAGAAAATAATACATTTAAGAATGTCTGAAGTGTGAGAAGGGATTAGACATGACTGCAGGTTAAAACATACACACACGTTGAGGGATGAACCATGAGTGATGCCTTTGGCTGAGATGGAAAGAAGCATGCAAGTGTTTAAATCATTATGTTCTCAGCATGAGAGACACCAGCTTTTTTAAAACCGTTGTATTAATAACATTTGACTGATTGAGCAGCCATGTGAAACACAGCCTTCTGGACTGAAAATCCCACAGATGCTGAGAGGGTTCTTGTTTTTATCCTGAAAATATATTCAAGGGAAAAAAAATCCCACTTTCTGCATTGTCATAATGCTTTCGCTGGCCTTTAACTGTGAACGTGCTCCTCTTACAATTACAGGTCATGATGACTTTTCGGACTCGGTGACCCACGAGGAATTCTCAGTTAATGGAAAGTATTTATTTTAGCTTGGTGCCCGTCTAGGAAAGTTTCCCATTATATATATATATATATATATATCTCGACGGTGGGGTGGTGGTGGTGGTATGTGGGCATATCTTACATTGCTATTACTCAGTTGGTTTGGTTTCATGGGACTTTGTCTTTGCTTTGATTTTTTTTCTCTTCAGCACAAAGCAGTGTCAGCTTTCATCTTTTTTTTTTTTTTTAAAGCTTTATTTATTTATTCAGTGATTTAATTAATTTTCCTTTGGTTGAGATTTTCTGGGCCATTGTTAGGATCTCTGAAATAATGCTTTGCAGGTATTGTTTGGTTTCTTTGACACAGTTTATTGCTTCATACGTAGATTTTTTTTAAAAAATATTATCCCGGTAGCTTCTAGTGAAAGTGAAGTATTTATTAATACAAATTGAAGTTTCAGTAGCTGCACGGTGGTGTAGTGGTTAGCACTGTCACCTCACAGCAAGAAGGTCCTGGGTTCAAGCCCAGTGGCTGATGGGGGCCTTTCTGTATGGAGTTTGCATGTTCTCCCCGTGTCTGCGTGGATTTCCTCCGGGTGCTCTGGTTTCCCCCACAGTCCAAAGACATGCAGGTTAGGTTAACTGGTGACTCTAAATTGACCG
>JAODLJ010000013.1:15345953-15356724 GCA_027576115.1 Cathorops melanopus
TCGCCCGTAGTCAGCTGGGATAGGCTCCAGCTTGCCTGCGACCCTGTAGAACAGGATAAAGTGGCTAGAGATAATGACATGAGATGAGGCATCTATCCAGAGAGCTTAAATAGTTTCAGCTGGAGATATTTTAAGATGTGTCTTGGAAGGACATTTATCACATGAACTGGAAGTTCACTGACATTGCTGTGACTACCATTTCCCATTCATCACCAGTGGGTTAATAAGTCATTTGGAACACATGGGTGTTCCAAGCACACCATAACCTAACTAGCCTACTTATAAAATCCATCTTAATGTAATTGGTAGTGTATGTGTTCACTGATGAACAAATAACCTTTGCACAAATTTTGATAGCTTGCCTGTTAGATGTCATTAATACCTTTTCCTAGTGCAATTAAACTACTGTTTCCTATAAAACCTCTCAATGTTTCAAATGTTTTTAATAGAAATGGACAACAGTTTTTATTAGTGCATATTTTCAGAAAAGTTCAAATAAGTAGGTATATGTAATGAACAGACAGAGCATGATTCAGGTGTTGCAGCCAGTCTCTTCTGGCCAAGACTGTCAATCACTTCTTTCTCAAGTGTAGCCATGCCTTGAAGTCAACCAAGCATCTTAAGCCACCACAAGCCTGGTGGGACCTGTTCTTTGCACACTTTAATTTCACTCTCTCATATCGACTGGGGGTAAAAAATACCAAGGCTGACTCTCTGTTTCATATATTCCCCTCTATCAACAGTAGCCATGACCCAGAACTGATACTGCCTCCATCCTGCTTTATTGGAGCTCTAACCTGGCACATTGAGTGTAAGATAACCAATTCCCCAACACACCAACTTTCTGCTTCATGCCCCCCAAATTTAATCTCCATGCCCTTAAAATAAAGAGGCAGACTCTTGGGTGCATATGGCTCCTGCCATGGGCCACATCGATATCATATCTGTTGCTAAATACCAAGTATTGGTGGCCCAACATGATCACTGACATACAGAGATACCGGTACAGCTCATCATGTACATACATCTTGTGCCTAAGCCAAGGTACCCCACACGATACCTATATAAACTCATGTCACTACCTAAGCCACAATGCCCTGATCCAAAATAACAATTGACTGTCACTGACCTTCATTTGTTCATAGGAAACATGGTGATCATGATGGTAATTGACCACTTCTTGATGTCTCTGTGCCTTTTCTCCTTGCCAGGCTTACCCACCATGTTGGAAACAGCAGAGCTCATCTTTAATCATGTATCCCAATCCTTTGGAATCCCAGAGATATTTTGGATATCATAGGTGACCTGGGAAAACAGTTCACACCCAGAGTTTGGGCTAACTTCATGGAAAAATTAGGAGTCACTGTAAGTCTAACATCTGGTTATCACCCTGAGTCTAATGAAAAGGTGGAGAGGGGCAACCAGGAAGTTGTACACTTTCTAAGGAAATTCTGCTTGGAGAGTCAAGGAGGATTGCACACAATTTCTCCCTTGGGTCATGTACACCCAGCACTCCCTGCACCAGTCTGCAATGCTCTTGACCTCTTTCCAATGCATGCTAGACTACCAATCACCCTTGTTTCTCTGGAATACCATTCCCACAGACATACCCACAGTGGGTGATTATTTCAGACAGAGTGATCAAGTGTGGGAGAGCACCCACCAATGCCTGGAAGGGGTGACTTACCTTACCTTACCGGATCGACCGCGGTCGGATTTCAATGGCACAATCTCTCCAATGTCTTTTGTCGTCCATTGCTGTTGCCAGGTGGTCCTTAGGAATACCAGTATCTTCTGTCAGTTGGTCTATGTAGGTGCGTGCTGGTCTGCCCTTTGGTCTTTTGCCATGGAGTGGTTCCCATAGAAGAACTTTATGAATAACTTCTTCTTTGCTCCTCCAGCAATGACCACTGAACTTTGTCCTCTGTTCTCTGATAACGTCAGTTATTTTCGGGACACAACCATATAATTCCTCGTTTGTCATGTGTTGTCGCCAAGAGACACCTTTAACGACTCTCAACATCTTGGTGAATGCACCATCCAGCCTTTTCGTAAGTGCTTTTGTAAGTGTCCATGTCGATGACCCGTACAGGAGAACGCTCACAACAGTTGACTTGAAGAACGCCAATTTCAAATTGACGGACATGTTACTTTTCCAAATGATGTCCAGTTTTTGGAGTGCACTCCAAGCTTTTCCTATCCGTGCGGAAATGTCTTTTTCACAGGAATTGATCCATGAACCGAGGTACAAGAAGTCTTCAACATGTTTGAGGCTTTTCCCATCTGCAGTTTCCAGATAAGGTGTGTCGATGTTATAGGTCAAGAATTCTGTTTTGGCCTCATTTATATGAAGACCAATTTGTTTTGCAGCCGCTTGGGTTCGATGTAGTAGCTCCTCAGCTTGAAGTAAGGTGTTTGACAAGAGAGCTATATCATCCGCATAGTCGGTATCTGTGATCACTCTTGCAGGGTGTCTTCTACTTCTGCGTTCATATAGTGTAAATCCAAGTTCTTTTTCATCACTAGTAGCCATTCGCATTGCGTAGTCAAGGGTAATAATGAAGAGATAGGGTGCAAGAGTGTCGCCCTGTAATACCCCCGCAAGGATCTCAAAGAATGTCGTTTCTCCGTCGGGTGAGAGAACTTGGGCCATTGTGTTAGTATACAGGATGTTAATGGCAGCTATTATTTCATTTGGTATTCCGTATGCAGATAGAATCTTCATAAGTTTTCCTCTATGTATAGAGTCAAACGCTTTCCGGAAATCTACAAATGTCATTACGGCTGTTAATTTCTTAGCTTTTATGCCCTCTATCAGCCGGCGTAATGTTAACACTTGCGCTATCGTTGATCTTCCCGTTCTAAAAACGTACACCTGTACATTCATGCAATTATCCAATTAGCTCATCAAGTGGTAGCAGCACAAAGCATACAGTTATGCAGATGCAGGTTAAGAGCTTCAGTTAATGTTTACGCCATACATCAGAATGGGGGATGTGAGCTGAGTGACTTTGATCATGGCATAGTTGTTGGTTTGTTGTTGGAGTATTTCAGAAGATTTTCATGCACAACAATCTCCAGTGATTACACAGAGTTTACACTGCCCTAATAAAGTGGATATTTAGTGCATGTTAGTTGCTATGTGTATTAATGATTTATTATATATTTATTCTATCCACATTCACTGTATATGACCAATTATATGCACTGATTGGCTACTCTACTACTAGGCTATCAGCTCCTATAGATGACTTGCAACCATGTGATCAAAATGTGCTACACCATGAGCGTCCGCCATGATGGTGGATATACAAAGCAACGAGGATGGCAGGCACTGAAAGCGTGTCTGTAAACAATGCTGAATTTTCTCAGTATTACCATGGTTTGAACAGTCGAGCGAAGATTTGATACAAAGAGAAGATAGATATGTGTGGTTTTGACCCATATTATTTTAAAAAGTCGGACTTTTCTGAAGTCCAAAGCCTCTTTCATACAGACTATGAAAACTATTGGACGAAATGGTCATTGGACAAAGTGTCCTGATCCCCTCGTCTCCTCTCCATACTAAATCTCCTTAGTTTCCTCGCCCTCTTTCCGAATCACGGACGGAATTCTAAAAAATCGGAACGTGCCACGGTCACGGGTACTGTTGTGACCACAACCATATACAGCACAAAGATATGGCATAGCTAAAAGAATACTTAAAGCAGTGGAAAAACAAAGAGAGTTGCGGACGCATGACTATGTTTTGTATGGAATGTCGCTTGACCCTGCATTTGTATATCCACCAACATGGCCGATATCCGGGCTTCTATTTTGCTTTGGTGTCACGTGCAAGTCAAGGATAGTGACGCTTTAGTCCCTTTTTTTCTGAAAAAGATCTTGATTTACCACTCTCAGTCTCATTACTAAGCCTTTGGGTGCCAATTAGTCTATCTAAGTCTGACCAGAACTTCTAATTTGGCATGGATTCAGATTGTAATTTCTTATATAATGTAATTATTGACTGACTAATAGTTAATAATGGCAAAAATAGTGCAGTGGTGTACGTATGAACTTTGTGAGACGCTATTAATTTAAGCAATTTTTTTCATGGGCTGACATCCTCTGTCATCTTCTCTGTCTCCACCCAGCCACTACCTAATTGCTCCCTCCCATGTACATAAGTCTAATGAGTTTAATTGGACCATCTGGCATGGTTGCAATCAGGGAACTTTAAAATTTGACTCAATTGCAACCAGCTTTTTCAGCCAATGCAGCTACATCATACGATTTCCTGCCTGTGTCCTGTTAAAGGTCTGTCTAATCTCCACTTCACCTTCAGGAGAACTGAGCATAAGGCACATTGGTCATTTGGAAAAAGTCATGCTCTGCATTAGAGCTTAAATGGGCCTTTCGGGTGTGGATGCAGCGTCACCAAAGACTCACTTCAGTAAGAAGCTCAGTATCTTCACTAACTGTCAGGAATTACAGAAGATATAACTTGCTGTGTCAAATGTATTGCTTACACACAACCACTTAATGTGAACTCAATGGAAACTGAGCTCACATCTAAGACCCTGGGATTGCAATGTGCTACACTATAAACACCCACTGGAACCTTCTCACCTAATCTCAGACTAATGTAGAAATAGTTGATTGCTGGTAGGGAAGATCGTTGATTTTACAAGGATAATTTTCAGCTGTAGATTTGATTCTCATACGTGGCATGTTAAATACATCGCTTTGCAAAAATATTCAACCTTCAGATTCATCTGTATTATAAATTACGCTAAGACAGATTGTTCCATCCAGTAGTTTTATTACAAACAAATATGCACTTAAAGTAGATTTCCAAAGGCAAAATTCATTATTAGTTAGCAGATCATTAAAAAACAAGTGTTGCCAGGCAAAACAAACCTTGCCCGGTCGCACTTATGATGAATATGAAGGAAGATATCGTGAAAAAATGATTTTGACCTTTTTGGTGACCTTGACCTTATGTGTGAACATACTTGGCCAATAAACATGGCTCTGATGCTGATTCTCTGCTGCTCTCAGCCAATCAGAACACACCATACTGCTCTCAGCCAATCAAAACACACCGTACACTGTTCCATTGTTACACTCTTACATTCTTACAGCATGATGACATGGTGGCTACCGCCTGCTTATGAAGCAGCAGCCACAAAAATCTTGACCTTGACCGTATGACCCCCAAAATGTTGGAGGTTCTATATGAGACCAATGCCCATCTATTCTGAAAGTTTCATGAAGATTGGTCCAGCCATTTTCCCGTAATGTCATTAACAAAAAAAGCCAAACAAAGAAACCCCACCGAAAACAATACCTCAGTGAAAAATGCTTGATGAGTACTTGGTAGAGCCACATTTTGCTATAATTAACGCAACAGCTTTAAAGCTGTTGGGGTAAGTTGCTACAAGCTTTGCACACTGTTTGGGGGTGATTTTTCATTCTTCCAGGTTTGCTCCATGTCCTTTAGGTTGCTTGGATGTGGTTTGTTGACTGCAATTTTCAACAGTGTCCCAGATTCACAGTGGGATTCAGTTCTGGACTTAGGCTTAGCCACTGTAGAACATTCACATTTTGTTTTTAACCACTCCTGCATTGCTTTGGCTTTGTATTTTGGAACATTGTCCTGCTGACAGGTGAAGTTTCTCCCAGGTTTATTTATTTATTTTTTAGCAGACTGAAATCAGTTCTCTTATAATACCTCCTGAATTTCCATCCATTCTCCCTTCAATTTTGACAAGAAGCCCAGGTTCTGTGGATGAAACGGGTTAATTTATTCTCATCTCTCTTGTTTTTTTTTTTTCATGGACTATTTGGTTTAGCAAAGATTTTGTCCAGACCTAGGTTTCGCCATGCAGTGTAATCATCCCAAGCCCTCCTTAATCAGCTTGATTGCATGAACCTAAGAAGTAATGGCTTATTCCCTTCTGTACATAGATCCAATCCCTTTCCTTCCCTCTCAGAAGCTGCATCAGACCCACATGTGGTGGTCCCTCGTGTGGATTAAGGGCAGGTGTTCAGGGTACTAGCTGAGCTCAGTGCTTGGGTTTACATGTGGTATGTGTTTTATTGGTGATACAAGAGTCCCATTTTTCTACCGGCAAGGTTTTTTTTTTTTTTTTTACTCTAACAAAATATATTCGAAGTTCTTTCTGCTGATCCAAGCAGAACCATGCTGAGGAGGAGCCCAGTTGTGGTTTAACCATCACAGCTTTGATAGATTATTGAAGAGAAGCACTGCTTGGAGTGGCTGTTACTTGCTGGCCAGATGATTTGTATCTGAGAGTCATTTTGGGTTTAAGCGATCAGTCAGGGTAATCACAGGCTTGTATGACAGTATGACACAAAATTGCGAACTCAGGGAATCTCAGATTTTATTTTTATACGAGTCAACAACCCATTGAATATCCACCTGATGACCATTTGTTACTCTGCAATTCGAGTGCAGATCCAACAGAAGATGATGAGACTGCAGTTATGCAGCACTCACAAATGTCCAATGGAGACTTCTCACCTAATTTTGCTAGACTAATGTGGAAATAGCTGAAAGCTGGTAGGGAAGCTCTCCAGTAATTGCTGTGGTGTTTTCATTTTACCTGGATAGTGTTTCACTGATTAGTTGTTTCTCTTATGTGGCATTTTCGACATATTGTACTCCCCATTATTTATTCAATGCTTCATTTTGTGTCTAATTTTTTTTTTCATATTATTGTGTCCTATTAAAAAGCGCATTTTAGTGACTTGTTTGTATATTACGGGTTCTTGGCATCCTAAAGGGTTCTAGTTTACAACCTCTTTTGAAAAGGAAAACTTATCAGAAGGTTCGACAGAGAATTTCAGACAGTTCTCCTAGAGTCAAGTCCATTTATTTGTATAGCACTTTTAACAATGGATATTCTCACAAAGCAGCTTTACAGAACTATTAAGCTTTTAAACATGAACTAATAAAATTATCACTAATAAATGTATCCCGAATGAGCAAGCCTGAGGCGACGGTGGCAAGGAAAAACTCCCTCAGAAGACATGAGGAAGAAACCTCGAGAGGAACCAGACTGAAAAGGGAACCCATCCTCATTTGGGTGATAACAGATCGCATAATTATAAATAACTTGATAACTGTGTCCTATATAGTCACAAAGTACAACTGTGTCACCAGAAAATTCATTTCTTAGTTTTAGCATGAAGGCTGTTTTGTTGATGTTATCAACTTGATGGTGACTTGAGTGCAAAACTGTTCGTGAAGTTATCATAGCAAAACTGTTTGTATTAAGTGTACAGAGCCATCTTTTAAGTGTATGTGTAGACTGTCCATATGGGGCCGTCCTCCACAGGAGCGTTTGTTTAGTTGTTTATTTATTTTATTTTATCTTATCTTGTTTTTATCTTGTTTATTTAGTTCTTATTTCTTAATAGCTTAGAATAGACCATTTTTATGTATACAGACAGAATAGACTGTCTTTATTTAATATTTATTTATTTAGCACCTTAACTTCAAGCCAAATTCCTTGTAGTTGCAACAATTACTTGGCAATAAAGCTTTTTCTGATTCTGATTCTGAGCAATGTGATGAGACTCCAGCCAGAAGTAGGGTATCAGGATGGATCAAGGCTGTACATATGGGGCCACCCTTGCAGGAGCAAAATGATGAGAACTCCAGCCAAAAGTAGGGCATTAAGACGGACAACCAAGCAACCCGTAAATGTTCTAGATTTAATCTTTTTTTTTTCTAAGTATGCTTTAATAAATGCAGGATTTAGTCTGTTTAAATTGGCAGGTGAGGATGCAACAATCACAATAAAATGGAGACCAAAACATCTGGTCTGAGACTGTCTGAGTGAGTGAGGTGTTTACAGTAAGGAAATGATTTGGCCCTGAGTCGAACACAACTGCAGGAAGTGAATCAGATATGCTATATGCTTTATTTTGCATGCAGCATTTTTTTTTTCTTTGTAGAAGCTGTTAACTCAACCCACAGGGCACAAATTGCCAAAGGACAGAGCTGTAACACTGCAGAAATGCATGCTGATTTATAAAAAAAAATGCTTTCAAACAGTTATTTATATTATTAATTACCTGTTTGTTTAGCACCAGCTCCATGTTCGTCATGCTTGGTTGATTGTTTTGAAGCACATTTGGCAAACGCTTGTTTATGTTTTTTTTCTGTTACTGTATTTGTGACTTTTACAAGTATGTTTTTAGCCCTTCGTGTCCTTCAGCTTATTTTTTTCACTTGTAGGTTTGTTTCAATATGTGTAGTGTGAAAGCAAACAAACCGAAACATTTCGCTCTGATTTGCAAACGGAGTAATGGCAGTGAAAGTGCCTTGGGAGTGAAATCAGAACTGTCCATTACTCTGTCTGATGGCACTGTTCCATTCTTATTTGCATTAGGAATAGCCGTGTAATGAGAGCATAGGTCTACACTGTGGCTTCTTTGAGTAGATGTATAATCAGGCTTAAATGACCATGTGCTGAAGCCATCTGTGTAATGATGATGGCTCTGAATAATGCCATTTAAAACTCGCCTGTTTTCTTTGACTATTGGTATTCAGTAGCCAATGCAGGACTGTGTGTGTGTGTGTGTGTGTGTGTGTGTGTGTGTGTGTGTGTTGGGGGGGATGACGGGGGTAGGTTTGGCAACCCAGGCAGAATGTGTGTGGATCTAGCCTGACCATTCTTCACAACGCTTGGATGAAATGCAATGTGATAGGCCTCCCAACTCCATTTCTCCCCTCCATTAAAACAGAGATGATATGGAAAAACTGCCTTCTGTCCATCTTCCTCATCTTTCTGTCACCCAAAGATCTCTTTGTGTGTTTGTGCTGTTACTGTCACTCTCATTCTTAAGCCAGAGGATCTGTGGTATGGAGCTCCTGTGTGTAAGTGAAGGTTTGTGACTAGGGCCAGTGTGTTGAATGGCAGCCCTCGCTCTGCGCTCATAAAGTGAACAAATCTGTTTCCCATTAGGTTCCCGCTTTCCTGTGCTGCCAGGGTTCCAGTGGCCCACATACAGCAGCTAGCCAGCAGTGGCAGGTCACCATACACGTATACACACATGCAGCCAATTACACACATGCGGTTTTCAATTCCTACTCGCTTCCTTTAAATTGCACAGTTAAATTGAAGCAGTGGAAAAGCGAGAATTTTTTTTCTTTATTTAATAAGGAAAACCTGGGGGACATTACATTTGTAAGTAAGATGATTAAATCTGTTAATTGTTTTTTTCTTACAAGAAAAACAGCTGCAAGAAAGGTTATAAATAAATGCCTTGCCATTTAGACATTATTCAAAACCCACTTCATTGAAAGTACTCATTAGAAATCTTGAAGGTCTCTTCTTCTTGAAGGTCTCTTCAGCCAGCCAGTGACTGTGTGCTACACATCAGTTATACAGGTTCAGTTTAGCATTCATTTATTTTATCAATCCAGTTCATCAGTGTTGATGGGGTCACATCCCCAGCTGTAACCTTTTCATACTAGTTATTGTTCTAGCTATCATTGTGAGTCTGAAGATGGCTGAGCCACCAGACTGCAGTGTGGAACTGGAGAATGAGCATCCCTGGCTTCTGATACAAGTAAAATATTTCAATATGCTGGAATAAATCAAAACTCATATAAACTGAGGTGTCTCCTTTGCCTCCCGAGAGGACATAAATTCCATCGAATTTGAAAAAGCATGTTGAGGTTCACTAATTTTCTAATATTAACTGGCTGTATTGAACTAAGTTGGCCCGTTTTCTGGTTAATGACAGGTTAGACTAGCAACTTTTCTTGTAGCTAACATAACATGGCCAGAGTCTAGCTATGATAAATATGGCATAGCTACAGAGATGATGTTTTCAGGCAAAGTGGTATAGTTGCTGTAAAAGAAAAATCATCTTCTAATAGTTTTAGAGAAGTAATAAAAGTTTCTTTTTTTACATGAAAACATTAACTTAATTTCAAAAATTACCAAAACACGCAATGTTGGACTTGTAGTGTGGGGATTAAAAAAAAGTGTAATCACAAATGAGAGGACTGCTGTTACTTTTTTAACATAGCAGAATCACACTGTAAATGATTTGCATTACAATGCCAGAAAATGCAAAGGCGTTTTCTCATTTTCAGGGCACAACATTTAACTTTTTAATCCGCCTGTCCAGTTGGACAAGCAGCAAGATTTTTCACTTGTCCTGACCATAACATCTTGGCGATGCTGTAATCCTGTGGACACAGTCATTTCACCAGTGTATGACACCATCACAGTTCCATCATGCTCTTTCACCCTCAACTGTTCTATTTGTTTTTTGTAAGTGTGTACATGTGTTGTATGAACTTCATGACTCCTAAGAGAATCAATTGTGAAACTGTCTGATCCTGTGGCCAACGAGGCGCTTCCTGCTGCATAGGTTTTGCATGGTATACAGTACATTTTGTTCTTGTTTCCATCGTACTGCAGCCAGTCAAATTCCATGAGCCACTTTGGAAGGAACTTGCGTTTCTTTTCCTTTTTATATGACTGCTTGGTTTCTGTTTGTTCTTTTATCTTTTTGGGATTGTTATCTTTTTCACTTTCTTTTGATGGAATGAAACTGGAAGAAAACAAGTTGGATATAAAGGTGACAGAATCACGTTGTGAATGAAAACAAACTGTAAGTGAGTTCGGTGCTGTCGTAAAATTCCCGCAAAATATTTTACGACATTTGTGATGGTTAACATGTACCATACAAAAGAAAAATACAATGAATGTCCGAATGAAATGAAGATTCACCACAGATATTT